>CM077239.1:21762455-21989955 GCA_039654775.1 Spinibarbus caldwelli | reverse complement strand
GACGCTCAGAAGGGAGCGGCATGCTCATAGGTGACCCTCTATGGTGAGGGGAGCAATGCTAGCTTGACCAACAAACATAGCTCTGGAGAGCGGAGAACCTAACTCTCACCATGAGAGGGAACTCAGACGCTCAGAAGGGAGCGGCATGCTCATAGGTGACCCTCTATAGTGAGGGGAGCAATGCTAGCTCGACCAATAAACATAGCTCTGGAGAGCGGAGAACCTAACTCTCAGCATGAGAGGGAAGTCAGACGCTCAGAAGGGAGCAGCATGCTCAAAGGTGACCCTCAATAGTGAGGGGAGCAACGCCAGATAAACCAACAAGGAGAGCATATGGTCACAGAGCACTGGAGAGCGGAGAACTTAACGCTCAACACGAGAGGGAACTCAGACGCTCAGAAGGGAGCAGCATGCTCATAGGTGACCCTCTATGGTGAGGGGAGCAATGCTAGCTCGACCAACAAACATAGCTCTGGAGAGTGGAGAACCTAACTCTCAGCATGAGAGGGAACTCAGACGCTCAGAAGAGAGCAGCATGCTCATAGGTGACCACTATAGTGAGGGGAGCAATGCTAGCTCGACCAATAAACATAGCTCTGGAGAGCGGAGAACCTAACTCTCAGCATGAGAGGGAAATCAGACGCTCAGAAGGGAGCGGCATGCTCATAGGTGACCCTCTATGGAGAGGGGAGCAAAGCTAGCTCTACCAACAAGCAGAGCAACCCCACAGGGAGGCATAGAGAGGCCTAACAACCTGAGGCTGCTGATGACAGAGCTCTGGGGGAGCGGAGAACCCAACTCTCAGCATGAGAGGGAACTCAAACGCTCAGAAGGGAGCGGCATGCTCATAGGTGACCCTCTATGGTGAGGGGAGAAATGCTAGCTCGACCAACAAACATAGCTCTGGAGAGCAGAGAACCTAACTCTCAGCATGAGAGGGAACTCAGACGCTCAGAAGGGAGCGGCATGCTCAAAGGTGACCCTCAATAGTGAGGGGAGCAACGCCAGCTCAACCAACAAGGAGAGCATATGGTCACAGAGTACTGGAGAGCGGAGAACTTAGCGGTCAACACGAGAGGGAACTCAGACGCTCAGAAGGGAGCGGCATGCTCATAGGTGACCCTCTATGGTGAGGGGAGCAATGCTAGCTCGACCAACAAACATAGCTCTGGAGAGTGGAGAACCTAACTCTCAGCATGAGAGGGAACTCAGACGCTCAGAAGAGAGCAGCATGCTCATAGGTGACCCCTATAGTGAGGGGAGCCATGCTAGCTCGACCAATAAACATAGCTCTGGAGAGCGGAGAACCTAACTCTCAGCATGAGAGGGAAATCAGACGCTCAGAAGGGAGCGGCATGCTCATAGGTGACCCTCTATGGAGAGGGGAGCAATGCTAGCTCTACCAACAAGGAGAGCAATCTAACAGGGAGGCATAAAGAGGCCAAACAACCTGAGGCTGCTGAATGACAGCTCTGGAGAGCAGAGAACTCATCTCTCAGAATGAGAGGGAACTCAGACGCTCAGAAGGGAGCGGCATGCTCATAGGTGACCCTCTATGGAGAGGTGAGCAATGCTAGCTCGACCAAAAAGGAGAGCAAACTATGACAGAGCTCTGGGGAGCGGAGAACTCAATTCTCAGAATGAGAGGGAACTCAGAGGCTCAGAAGGGAGTGGCATGCTCATAGGTGACCCTCTATGGAGACGGGAGTAATGCTAGCTCTACCAACAAGGAGAGCAACCTAACAGGGAGGCAAAAGAGGCCTAACAACTTGAGGCTGCTCAATGACATGGAGAGCAGAGAACTCAACTCTCAGAATGAGAAGAAACTCAGACGCTCAGAAGGGAGCAGCATGCTCATAGGTGACCCTCTAGGGTGAGGAGAGCACTGCTGAGCTCAACCAAGTATGTTGAATTCATGCCTATTTCTCACAAGAAATAAGCAACGAATGCAAAGAGTACATTCAACTCCCTCGAGAGCCGAACGCGCTTGCTCTTCACCACACACACAACACGCGAGCCGCGTGAAACTGCAGCTATCAGAGCGTGCTTATCCCTCACAAGAAACAAGCAATGGATGCAACGAGCGCATTCAACTCCCTCAGGACTGAACGCACTTGCTCTTCACCACACACACGCACAACCCGCGAGCCGTGTGAAACTGTGCGTATCAGAGCAAGGCCTCTGGTGAGAGAACACACACTCCTAGTCGTGCTTAGCTTCTGCTAGCATAAACAAACGGTCAGTGAAGACGAAGAAGAGAATGACGTATTTTCCCGGCGCCCCTTTATACTGTGGCGGCGCCAGGTAATGACGTCATAGGCTGTCGCCAGACAATGTTATTGTCGTGTTTAGATATATCATTCAGACACCGGTCATGCTGATGGTGTCCCCCATAGCGACCTCTAGAGGACGCAGTTCGAAGTTCCCTCGAAAGGGAACACAGTAAGGATTAACGAGCTGCTGGATTCATGAATATTAATCAGGTTTTGTGCATTCGCTCGAACTGATTTGCTGAAATCAAAACAAGGACGATAATAGGTGAGCGCCAGCCAATGAGATTGTCGTTAGCAGATTAGTTCCGCCCACTACCAGAGAAACTGCCAGTTCTTAATAGCTGAAGAATTCCAAAGCAACTCAGATATTTTGACAGGAAAAAACATAAAAGAATATTGTTTACATATAGCGCGTCAATTCTGCTTAGTATATAAGACTCTCTCACGCTGTATCTCTCTTTGAGTGTGTGAAAAAAGCAAAGTGACTGCGAGTTGTATGCCTTCACACTAGAGTTTACGTTGCGTGAAACTCAGGTGCGCTCCGCATCCATTGAGATGAACTGAAAAATAGCACAGATCGCTTGACGGAGAGTGAAACACTGCCACGGTCAGTCAGTGTTCTGCAGTGTTGCCAAGTCCGCGGTTTTCCCGCGGAATTGGACTACTTTTACGCTCGTTCCGCGGGATATTTTACATTTTACCCCACCGGTACGCGGTTTTTTACCGGAAATCCCCCCTGAAAAGCGATTGGGCTAGTTTTGGGTAGCAATTGGGCGGGTTTTGCTGTGAAAACCTGGCAACCCTGGTGTTCGGCGAGTGAAAATATATCTGTGCTTAACTTATACTTAGCCTCCCACTCACACACTAGCGAGTAAAATCTGAGAATTTATTAGCCAGTGGCTAATATTAGACATCATTTAGTCGCCCAGAGTGAAATTTAGTTGCATATGCGAGTGATTTACTCGCAATGTAGAGGGTTGTTGATAACAATCAACACAGAAGAGACAAAGCTTCATGCTAATGTGGTTGATTTTATGCAACAGACAGCTGTGATTACAGCTGCCAAGAACCTTTAGGAGCTGCTAAGGACCTTTCAGAGCTGTCAAGAACACTATGTGGCCTCCAGAGAATATACAAGCTGCACAATTTTAATGCGGAATGATGAATTAGAGTCTTGTTTTCTCTTTTCTTCTTTTTCTACTGGAATAAGTGATTAGCATGGATATGTCCAGTGCTTGTTGTGTGATGCTTGCCCGCTGACAGATGGCTTTTCATAACACATAAGAGCTTGGTGCTCAGTTTCATGCAGCACACAGAGGCAGACGAGCATTGAGCCTTTGGAGGTGGCAGTTATCATTTTAACTGAAAGAAAGTCAAAAGTTTGGGGTCATTAATTTAACTTTTATTCAGTAAGGATTCATTTAATTGATCAAAAGTGACAGTAAATACATAATTTATGTTCTATGAAGATTTCTATTTAAAATAAATGCTGTTCTTTTTGAACTTTCTGTTTGCAATCACAGGAATAAAATGCATTGTAAAATATATTAAAATAGAAAACAGTTACAGTTAAGAATAAATTCTAAAAATGTTTCACAATATTGTTGTTACTGCATTTGTGATGAAGTGCAGCCATGGTGAGCATGAAACATTTCAAAAACATTACACACACACATATATATATATATATATATATATATATATATATATATATACACACACACACACAGTGGGTACGGAAAGTATTCAGACCCCCTTAAATATTTCACTCTTTGTTATATTGCAGCCATTTACTAAAATCATTTGTTCATTTTTTTCCTCATTAATGTACACACAGCACCCCATATTGACAGAAAAAGACAGAATTGTTGACATTTTTGCAGATTTATTCAAAAAGAAAAACTGAAATATCACATGGTCCTAAGTATTCAGACCCTTTGCTCAGTATTTAGTAGAAGCACCCTTTTGATCTAATACAGCCATGAGTCTTTTTGGGAAAGATGCAACAAGTTTTTCACACCTGGATTTGGGGATCCTCTGCCATTCCTCCTTGCAGATCCTCTCCAGTTCTGTCAGGTTGGATGGTAAACGTTGGTGGACAGCCATTTTTAGGTCTCTCCAGAGATCGATTGGGTTTAAGTCAGGGCTCTGGCTGGGCCATTCAAGAGCAGTCACGGAGTTGTTGTGAAGCCACTCCTTCGTTATTTTAGCTGTGTGCTTAGGGTCATTGTCTTGTTGGAAGGTAAACCTTCGGCCCAGTCTGAGGTCCTGAGCACTCTGGAGAAGGTTTTCATCCAGGATATCCCTGTACTTGGCCGCATTCATCTTTCCCTCGATTGCAACCAGTCGTCCTGTCCTTGCAGCTGAAAAACACCCCCACAGCATGATGCTGCCACCACCATGCTTCACTGTTGGGACTGTATTGGACAGGTGATGAGCAGTGCCTGGTTTTCTCCACACATACCGCTTAGAATTAAGGCCAAAAAGTTCTATCTTGGTCTCATCAGACCAGAGAATCTTATTTCTCACCATCTTGGAGTCCTTCATGTGGGCTTTCATGTGTCTTGCACTGAGGAGAGGCTTCCGTCGGGCCACTCTGCCATAAAGCCCCAACTGGTGGAGGGCTGCAGTGATTGTTGACTTTCTACAACTTTCTCCCATCTCCTGACTGCATCTCTGGAGCTCAGCCACAGTGATCTTTGGGTTCTTCTTTACCTCTCTCACCAAGGCTCTTCTCCCCCGATAGCTCAGTTTGGCTGGACGGCCAGCTCTAGGAAGGGTTCTGGTCGTCCCAAACGTCTTCCATTTAAGGATTATGGAGGCCACTGTGCTCTTAGGAACCTTAAGTGCAGCAGAATTTTTTTTGTAACCTTGGCCAGATCTGTGCCTTGCCGCAATTCTGTCTCTGAGCTCTTCAGGCAGTTCCTTTGACCTCATGATTCTCATTTGCTCTGACATGCACTGTGAGCTGTAAGTTCTTATATAGACAGGTGTGTGGCTTTCCTAATCAAGTCCAATCAGTATAATCAAACACAGCTGGACTCAAATGAAGGTGTAGAACCATCTCAAGGATGAACAGAAGAAATGGACAGCACCTGAGTTAAATATATGAGTGTCACAGCAAAGGGTCTGAATACTTAGGACCATGTGATATTTCAGTTTTTCTTTTTTAATAAATCTGCAAAAATGTCAACAATTCTGTGTTTTTCTGTCAATATGGGGTGCTGTGTGTACATTAATGAGGAAAAAAAATGAACTTAAATGATTTTAGCAAATGGTTGCAATATAACAAAGAGTGAAAAATTTAAGGGGGTCTGAATACTTTCCGTACCCACTGTATATGTATATATATATATATATATATATATATATATATATATATATATATATATATATATATACACATACATACATACATACATACATACATACATACACACATACATATATGTACATACATATGGAACGATTTTCCGGACTATTTTCAAATAGAATTGCAAATTGTATTTTCAATTGCGTTTTCCATATGTGGACGCATAAATTGTGACATAATCCAAAAGCTATTTCAAATCTTGCATTACCGTTTGCATTTTCGCTTTCGCGAACGCACAGTGACTGCCACATTTCAAATGAAAAGCAAAGTCTATTTGCAACTGTATTTCCCATGTCTTACGAGTTATGAGCCTGTCATATTTAAATAGCAATATTAATTACCACATTTGCTTTTTCACTTTCTCTGCGCCGCGCATATAACCTGCCAAAACTCAAATGGAATCGCAATTCCTTTTGCATTTGAATTTCCGATGTCTACACTGAAAGCTGTCAATCAATGTGAGGGGGCGGGACTAAACTAAGGGGCGTGTTTGTTTTGGGAGGTGACGTCACTGCCGAATGCTTTGATCAATGGAGGTAATCGTAAAGCCTCCGCTAAAGGCAGCTGCCAGTCATTTCGTGCCTGTGTTAATGAACAGACAGTGCAAACTTCTTGGCACAATACATAATTCTGTATTTTTCTTTTTTTTTTTTTTTTTTTTTTTTTTTTTACCTCAAATACAGCGATTATCCCCTGATAACAGAGCCACAAACGGTAAGCACAATAGGTCAAAATTCACTATTACCCAAACGCTTTTCACCTGTCTCAACATCTCTCACTGTTTCTCTCACTCTGATTGATGCAAGTGAGAAAACAGACAGTGCAATTCTACACTTATTACAGTACATTTTATTCATAAGCAAACAAAACAGTGCCAATCTATATTTATTTACCCATTTTCCACCTTTATATTTTATTCAACAGTTTAATCCGTTATGGAGCATGCGTCCTGTGGCACCAAAGCGTCACCAAAAAGACTTTATTTTTGTCGTGATCTCAACATAACAAAAGTTGGTTTCTCGTTATCGCGACTTATTTTTCTCGTGATCTCAACATAACAAAAGTTGTTTTATAAGTTACACAACTGCGCCAGCAGGTGGCAGTATATAACTACTGGTGAGGAGTTGTATACTGTATCAACTATAGCCTACTGTACGCGTTTGGGACAGAGGACATTCGTGATCGCTATAGTTCATGCAGTTTATTACTGACATTTAATTAACTTATAAATGTTAAACATTAGTTCAGTGATGTTATACACTGTTGTAGCCTTATCTTTTGTATTTTCTACATTTCTTTGCACACACACACACACACACACACACACACATAACAGCATCCCAAGCTTGTAAAGCACACGATATCACAGCCTATCCTACATGACTAATAAAAATCACAAACAAATTATCATAATATATTATTATATGTAATTTTATTTTAAATGAAGTGAGTAAATTGAATTAAAGTAAGTTGAATCCAAGCAGCTTAAGATTTTTAGAATAGTTCTCATATATATATATATATATATATATATATATATATATATATTTTTTTTTTTTTTTTTTATTTATTTATTTTTTTTCTCTCTTTGACTTAACCGCAAATAAAATTTGCAATTAAAAATGCATGACATTGTGGTTTCGTACCTCATTAAGTTGATAATGTTCATAATGTAACGCGGTGTCCCATCCCATGGATTTACCTAATGCTACTGTTGTTCTGCACTATTACGTCTGTTTAAATGTGTATAAAATGAAACCAGCAAATAGAATTTCATTCTGTGTACTATCTCATACTATTTAACAACAAAATTGTGCACCTTATCTGTTACATCTGTGCCACCAACTCATTTTGTCACAAATGCCTTCTATATTGAATCTTTGTAGAGAGAAATGAGTGTTCAGTGAGTCATCTTTACGCTTGCCTTGGCATTTGGCTTTGTCATTATACACTATTAAAATTATAGTTCACCCATAGTTCAATAGCTCTCATCCTGTAACAATCAGTCAAAGGATATTTGAGTAATATTGGCATTTGGCATTATTGATGTCAAAGCCTCAAGGTTCCAAGTTTCAGTATGTGCAAATTGTGAAAAAGGTTCAGTCTGTTTCTCACACAAATCTATTGTTTGGCTTCAGGAGATATGGAATATTTTACACAAGCTTATGTGGACTTTATGAAACTTTTATGGTGCTAGAAGCCCCTGGTAACTGTCTGCCTTTGTTGCATGGAAAATAATAACTTGAATATTTACATATTCTTGTAATCAACATATTTTGTGTTCCAAGAAGAAGAAATTAAATCATGTGGTTTTGGAATGATATGAAAGTGTGTAAATGACAGATGACCAAACTCTTTCACCTCATTAGCGCATGTGAATCTGATCACACTGCTAGATATAGATGTGAGAATGTTGTCGGTCAGCCTCACAGTGAGATTCCATACAGAATATCCTGAAGGAAAAATTAGATTATCTTCTTTCAATGAAAAGATTGCATTGTTTGGTAATTCCCCTTCCCACAGTGACCAATAAAGTTTACTCAACTTGGAGTTGACTGTACAATGACATAACTTGCTGCTTAACCAAGTACACTTAAAGGTAGGTTAAGCAATTTCAGAGGCTAGCAATAGCAAGCTAGCTTGGAAAGCATAAGATCCCACCCTCCCAGCAAATCACTTTCCAAAGTCACACCTCCTCCAAAACACATGATCGCGCACAGACAGACCAGAGGCTAACCAGGCAGGCAAGACAGCCTATCGTAGCCCTCGGACAAGAGATTTGATTGGACGAACATTTTATGGACCCATGCCTTCCACAGATTATATAAATACATTTAGATCACTTAACTAAGTGATTGTTATTGGGATGAGAAGAGACTGTCAACCAGCATAAGAAAAAACGTTTTTGAACCAAATCACCTGCCTTTTAGTACACTCTAAAAAATGCTGGGTTAAATACAACCCAGTGCTGGGTAAAATATTGACAAACCCAGCGATTGGGTTGTTTTGACCCAGCGGTTGGGTTACTACCCAGAAGGTTGGGTTAAACATTTAACCCAACCGTTGGTTGAAAACAACCCAATAGCTGGATTTGTCCATATTTTACCCAGCACTGGGTTGTATTTAACCCAGCATTTTTTAGAGTGTAGTACGATGCATCGTTAGAGAAAGCAACTAACTAGGTACAACTGTTTCCCAAAAATGTAGTAACATAAACACACCTCATTTGCACCATGTTAGTTTAACAATATGGGACTGTAATTAATTAATTAATCAATCAATTTGAAATCGTAAGTCATATCACATTATTATAATTCATTTTCATAAACAACAGAAAGCCGCTCTTTTTTTTTTTTTTTTTTTTTTTTACATGCAGTGTAATTGGCATACTCTTTACTCTCATATACCTGTGGTTCATTCTGTCTGCAGCTTTCTCCACAACATAATTTCTCCAAGATGTTACTATAATGCACATCATTTTCTGAGGTTTTCTTATGCATTTTTACACACAAGCAGTTCTCAGATACGCAGCTGATTGTTGACAATCAAGCACACCTGAACAAGAGCAGGGTTGGAACTGAAGTCTGCCAGATGGTAGATCACCAGAGGCAGGGTTAGAATGTGCTGTATGTTATAGGGATGGGCGATAAATCGATTTTATCGATTAACTCGAATGTGTAGTTTACGTCGATTTGTTTGAATGAAAATCAGTTTTCTCTTTAACATCCGCCGACGCTCCCCTCTGGGCTCCCATAGTCCCGAATGGGCTCAGCCCTCCCCCCGCGCGTTTACCATATTAGAGTTTAGGTAGGGTTTCGCGATCCCCCCGCAATCCGCCGCATCCCAACGTGTTCGGAAAGAAAATGACGTGTACTGCGGATTCCTTAAAGCAGTGTTACTCATTGCGCGGCTCGCCAAGCTTTAATTTGTGGCTCCATGGCAGTAAATAATACGATGATATGAGCAATACAGAGATTTCATAAAAAAACATTAAAAAAAACAAGCAGGGCTATAACATAACCCATTAAAAAACTCACTCCGTGTCTACACCGGACGCGAGCGTCGCGGTGCGCTCAGTGCTTTATGATTTCTGCGATGCGGAAAAACGCGGACGGAATCGCGGAATCAAGTTATAAAAACATAATTTACTGTATAACGCGGAATGTCATTGAATTTGTCAAAGTTTGGATGAATACATTAAAAGTAGGTCATTACACTTAAATCAAATCGTGATATGAACTAGTATCTGTAAATATTAAGCTGCAAAAATACCATTTAAATATGAATCCTGCTTGTCTCGTTATGAATGAATGCATAGACGAGCAGTTTCGTTTACTACACACATACTGAAGCGTGCAGTGTTTTCAGTGTCTGCCGTCTCGCCAAATGAGGACATAAATACATGAACAACAGTCAGTGTCTGCTCTATTACAAATAAAAAATTGTTTTTAAATACCCAAAACAGCGGGATTACAAGATGGAAATATAGACTAGAAAGATATTTAAACTTGCTCTGCCCTTACGTCCATGACATTGACTCACTGCGGAGAATAAATAAGAGATGGGAGGAAAATGTATATTTCTTTCCCTCTCAGTTTTATCATTGGGTGATCATCATACTGTAGGCTATATAAAATTACGGGAATCAGGGAGCCGCTATTATGCATTGCCACTGCTTTTGAATGCACGATCGCTTTTTAGTTTCACTTTCACTTTCGAGATTGGCGATCGCACGTCCGTGTTTATGCTATGGAGCGGCAGTACTTACCACACATTTTACAAGATTAGATGTTGGTCAGTTTTGCTTATGATCTGCAAATCATTTGTCATCGTCCTGAGTCATCTCTCCTTACTCTGTTTATGTGGTAAGTGAAATATTATGTACTGTAATGTAACTGTAACAGGCAACCCTTAGCAATCCTTATTTGTTTTCGTGCCTTTCTGAATAGGGATTCACGCTTCGGGCAAATTTAAATCGTAAATCGGATTTTTTGTGAAAAAATGTGGGATTTTTTTTTTTTTTAGGCCATATCGGCCAGCCCTAGTATGTTAGTTTGCTTATTGTGTCTAAGAGCATGATCTAGTTATTTTGAACTATAACACATCCTTGCTTGAAATCAAGAGAACTTCTCGGGTTACTTGACTGTGACCCTGTTCCCTGAAAAAGCAGGAATGAGATGCTGCGTTTCAATAATGCTGATGAGAACATTCTTTGTTCGACCGTTTGTAAAGCACGTGTGTCAAACACGCCAAGAATTTGCTTAAATTACCTCAGTTGGTGACGTCATTGATTATGTGCACCTGCAGGTTATAAATAGACGTGACATGTACATATCTTCAGGTTAAACCTTTGTCTGAAGAGACGTCCAGGCACACCTACAGTGCGGCATTGAGGCGTAGCATCTCATTCCCGCTTTTTCAGGGAACAGGGTTACAGTCAAGTAACCCGAGACGTTCCCTATCAAAAGCTACTCTCAATGCTGCGTTTCAGTAACACTGATGGGAACGAGAATACCAACGCCGCCGCACTGGAAGTGTCTGGACCCCCCAAGGTTGTGTAGTGTGTGTGCACAAACATTGAAGAGGTCTCAGACATGACTCTGGGATGTTGACTCAAGGACATGCGAGCCCGGAGTAGCATGGACATCCAAACTATCGAGTCTGACAAATGTGTACAAAGAGGACCAGCCTGCCGCACCACACACTTGATGCAAGGGGACACCTCTTGCCAGAGCCTTAGCATAGGTGATAGATGCAACCCACCTGGTTGAATGGGCCCTAACTCCTAGAGGTGAAGCTTGAACGTGCACCTCGTAGGCTAGGGCAATAGCATCCCTCATCCGATGTGACATTGTTTGTATAATGGCAGCCATAGCATATGAAAAGCTGCTCCGACTTACGCCACTGGCTAATGCGGTGGAAGTAAATCTGAAGAGCATGTACTGGACACAGTAAATTAAGTCCTTCTTGCTCCGGTGTCATGAACGGCGGAGGTCAGAAGGCTTCAAGAATGACCGGAAAATAATAGGGTGAGGATGCAAAATAGCTTGACCAGCCCAGGGGCAAAGTCTAAGCAGGATGACGAGACTGACAGAGCCCGCAAATCCCCAATTCTCTTCAGAGAAGTAATAGCCATGAGAAAAAACATTTTTAGAGTCAGAAACCTGACAGGGGCTGACTCTAGTGGTTCAAAATGGGGTCCCAACCAGACCCTTTGGGCACTGAGGCCAAGTCCAACGAAGGGACTGTCACTCCGGTGGGTGGCCCCGACCGCTGAGCTCCATGTATGAAGTGGGCAACTAGAGGGTGCTTTCCCACAAAAACACTATCAATCAGAACACGGCAAGCCGAAATGGCGGCCATGTAGACTCTAAAAGGACCAGGACGTGTGCCTGAGGACAATCTCTTGCAGAAACTCCAGCACTGAAACAACCTGGCAGTGAACTGGGTCTGCATGGTGTGTCATACACCAACTTTCGAAAAAGCACCATCTGAGGGCATAACTTCTTCTAGTGGAAGGAGTCCTAACAATCAGAATAGTCTGTAGTACATCTGCTGGAAACCTAGCATCTCTTGTGGTCCTCCCAGAGATGAAAGGTTCCAGAACTCAGGCTGGGGATGAAAAACTGTCCCCTGTCCCCTGAGATAGAAGAATTCTCCTGACCGGAATCGCCCACAGCGAGCCGTCAAGGAGGGATATTAGATCTGAGAGCCACACTCTGGACGTTCAACGGGGTGCTATCAGTCAAAGGTGAGACCCTCGTTGACTAACCTTGGCCAAGACTCCTGGGAGCAGAGCGATCGGGAAGAATGTGAGAGAGAGGGGTGGTTCGCACGCCCCTCGTCTCTCAGCCAGCTCGACATGCGAGCCTCACAATCACAATGAGGATGCAGAGGATCGTCCCTTCCTGAAAGAAAGCAAGCATCGAGTGGAGCACTCCGATCGAAGTGATTACAGTGCTTGCACTCAGCGTCCTCGAGGGCAGCAACAGCATGCTCCAAAATTCGGACAGTGAATCTGCTCCCACATTCATATGCCCCAGAATGTAAATCGCCTTGATGGACTAGAACTTGTCCCACATACAAAGCAGAACCTGCTGGGCTAGCCTGTTCCGACGGCATGGATGCAGTCTGCCCTGGCGACCTATTTAAGTGACTACCACAGTATCCCGCACTAGGACATGGTAGTCCCTGCTGGAGGATGAATTTCAGGGCCCAAAATACAGCCATCATTCAGAGGCAATTGATGTGGCAATCAAGAAGATGACCTCTCTAGATCCCTTGGGCTGGACGGTCATCCAAGACCGCACCCCAGCCCGTGAGGGAAGCATCTGTCGTTAGCATCTTGCGATGACAACATGTGCCTAGAGTAGGACCCAAAGTCAAAAACCGGGGTCTGAACCACATAGAAAGGGTACGAGGCCCTAGCGCGTAACCCTTATATGCCTCTGGGGATTGGCCCTTAGATTAAATCCCCTGGCTCTGAGCCACAACTTTAATGGTCTCATGTGCAAAACGTCCAAAGGTTTCATGTGGATGCAGTCACCATGAGACCTAGAACTTTCTGAAAGTAATGTACAGTAACTTTCTGGCCTAGCCTGAAATCCTTCATAGTGTTCAGAATGGATTCGATATGTGTAGGAGACAGCTGTGCCCACATTATGATATAATCCTGTTAACCCCTAAATACATTGTCCCCTGAGCAAGAGAGTAAACGCTTTCCTTGGCGTTGAGTCTCAATCCCAGATAGTTAAGATGAGCGAGGACCACATCCCGATGTCAAAACACATGCTCTTAAGACTGGGCCAAATAAGCCAGTTGCCAATGCTAAAGCTGTATCGATTCATTTTGCATATATGTGGGGTGATAAGGCTAGGCCAAATGGAAGAACTCGATACTGGTAAGCTCTACCCCCAAAAGCAAACCTCAGGAACTTCCTGCATTGTGGCAAAATTTCTAAATGAAAGTATGCATCCTTGAGATCATTTGTTGATAACCAATCCCCGATTGGATCTGAGAAAAACATTCATAGACTGTCAGCATTTTGAACTTGTACGTTCATAGAAAGCTGCTCAGCCCACAAAGATCTGGACTGGACGCAACCCCCCATCATTTCTGGGAAACCAGAAAATATTGGCTATAGCAGCTCGACTCTTTGTCTTAGAGGGGATATGTTCTATGACCTCCTTGTCCAGCAGAGCTTGCATTTCCTGTGTTATCAAATACGCTTGTTCCTGTTTCACGGTAGTGGAGACCACGCCGTTGAAACACGAAGGATGGTATGCAAACCATATTCTGAAACCCTCTTGTGGAGTTCTTATGACCCAAGGAGAGATTATTTGGCAGTAGCCTCCACGCTGTCAAATTCTCTGAAAGGGGTGACACTTTGTTTTGCTGGGGGGAATGTTAAATATTTGGTGTCCTGAAACAAGGCAGGAAACAACCAAACATGTAACATATGCTGACCCCCAAAACACCAGTGGTGGCGAAAGTTGTACAGCAATCCCCTAAGGGTGCCAGGAAGGACCCTCTGCTCTCCTCGTTGGAGTGTTCCGGGGCCCTCCCCGAGGCGACACACCCATTGTCCTGGGCACAGCCTCAGGACTTCCTTCTGGTCATAAAGACCGTTTTTAGGTCCAGCTCCCTCTTGGCTGTTGAGTGCTACGAGCTTTTCCCCAGTCTTTATGAGGGGGCGCATGACTCTCACACTCACTTTTGGACTTCTCGCCTCAGAGGAGCTGGGCTGTGTTGGGACTGGGTGGCCGACAGCCCCGACACTAGAGCACGGTGGGGGAGAAACTTATTGAAAGCTTTCTCGAGCTTCCTTGCCTCCCTGCGCTCAGATCTTTATGAACGTCAGTCTGATATGACTGCAGAACCGCTGTGGTGTGCAGAGCAGCACCAGCATGACCTGCTGCATGAAACACTCTCCCTACAAGTGTAGATGTTGCTCTACATGGCTTGGTAGGGAGCGTTGACATTTCGAGTGATGATTCACCCCCAGGGGAGAGATAGCACGCTAGCGTCTCTTCCACCTGGGGTATCATCATGTAGCCCTGTGCCTTTGAATCCACAATAGTCGAAAAATTCAAGGTTGAGGCACAAAGAAACACAGGACAAATATGGCTTACACCATGAACAAGTTCTCTCATGATGGAGGTCACCAAAGAAGGAGAGAGACCATCACTGAGATCCCTCCCCCTGACCACCTGACAGAAAACTGTCATCTAGTTTGGAGCGTCTAGGGGTCTACTGCTCTTGTGGCCAATCTGGCTTTAATCTGTTCACACTGCACAAGTCATCACCTCGAGTAACTCCTCATTCATTTACAATCGCGAGAGGAGCGCTTGTGGGGCGGCGCTCTCAATTTCCATAATTACAGAATCAAGAGCTGCAGCATTCGCTGCCCGATCCAAAGAAATGCTGGGGCACGCTTTGGAAGCGGGTGCGAAAAACCCCCGATCTGGCGAGAGCACGAGAGAAAGGGGAGGACCCGGCTCTCAAGCCTCAGCCAGATCAAAGTGCGATCTTAACGAGGGCGCAGCGGCTCGTAAAAGAAAGCAAGCTGAACACAAAGCACACCCTCAAACGCAAGAGCAGCATGCTCTTACCCCAAACACTCAAAACAAAACTCATGCGAGTCATCTTCAGAGATTAGCCATAACAAGGAGGCACGCATCTCTTGCAGATTAACTCGACAAGCTTTTAACTTTCACTTTCACTTTACAATGATACTGCTTTCAACGTGACACACACACACAATGCGGTCTCTGAAGACAAAATAACCTGAAGATGTGTACATCTCACGTCTATTTATAACCTGCAGGTGCACGTAATCAATGACGTCACCTACCGAGGTTATTTAAGCCAATTCTTGGCGTGTTTGACACACGTGCTTCACAACCAGTCGAACAAAGAATGTTCTCATCAGCGTTATTGAAACGCAGCATCGAGAGTAGCTTTTGATAGGGAACTGTAGTGAAGGACAAAAAAAAAAAAAAAAACTGCTTTGCAGATAGGCTGGAAGAACTGCCTCATCGTTGTAAAGTAGCTTTGCATGTATATTCCTCAAATATTCTGAAGTTATAAACCCAAAGCATTAAACCTCTGTAATGAAATCAACCTGAAAATGAATTGCAATAACAATGACAACAGTTCTGTGACATTTAACATAAGAACCAAGGGTCACAATTTATTTTAAGGTCCAATTCTCACTATTAACAAACCATTAACTATGACATTTGCCTCAATAAACTCCTAATTTGCTGCTTATTAATAGTTAGTAAGGTAGTTGTTAAATTTAGGTATTGGGTAGGATTAGAGATGTAGAATATGGTCATGCAAAATATGTGCTTTAGAAGTATTAATAAATGGCCAATGTGTTAATAATAGGCATGCTAATAAGCAACTAGTTAATAGTGAGAATTGGTTTCTATACTAAAGTGTTACCGAACCAAGGAAAACCTAATCCTTCCTCAGACTTTAAGACTATTCTAGTGATGTTCCTTCAGGAAAAGCAAATCTAATGTAGGATTGTGTTCTGCTTTCGAATTGACAAGAACTGGTGTGTAAGACAGCTGGAGCAATACTGCATGTTAGGCTCAAAGTGTGAAACAAAGTGTCATGTTTTTGCATTATAAAGAATGATGCCCTGTAACCCCAGCAGTAAACCTGATTCCCTTGACAGTCTTTAGTGATGCCCTTCCCATGAACTCCTGATATGGCTCGAGTGGGATAGAGCCGTACACACATTCACACACACTGCTGGCCTGTGTGCCGCGAGCGATTGATGAAATATTTATACAGCTTTTATGAGACTCTGATGCGATCACTCCATCAGCAGGAAGAAAGGGAAGCTTCATTCATCACTTCCTGTCAAGACAAATGGAGGGATGGTTTGAGAGAAAGAGAGAAGGCCGGAAAAAAAAAATGTTATTTATTTATTGATAAAAATCAATACTTGTTTTCAGAGAATATTTCTTGTTTAAAGCATAATTTTGGTCAAGATAAAAATTGAAATTTTAAAATTGCTAATTTGGTAAAAAAAAAAAAAAAAAAAAAAAAAAAAAAAAGTTTAGAAAAAAAAAAAGTGTCACACTTTATTCTAAGGTCCAATTCTCACTATTAACTAACTATCAACTACGACGTTTACCTCAAACTAATTTGCTGCTTATTAATATTTAGTAAGGTAGTTGTTAGGTTTAGGTATGGGGTAGGGATCTAAAATATGGTCATGCAGAATAAGGCATTAATATGTGCTTAATAAGTACTAATAAACAGCCAATATTCTAGTAATATACATACTAGGTAATAATGAGAATTGGTTCTTAAAATGAAGTGTTACCAAAAAATGAACTTAATTCATGATATATTTTCTGAAAGAAAAAAAAAAAAAATGTATATTATATATATATATATATATATATATACACACACAGTGGGTGCGGAAAGTATTCAGACCCCCTTAAATTTTTCACTCTTTGTTATATTGCAGCCATTTGCTAAAATCATTTAAGTTCTTTTTTTTTTCCTCAATGTACACACAGCACCCCATATTGACAGAAAAAAACTGAATTGTTGACATTTTTGCAGATTTATTCAAAAAGAAAAACTGAAATAGCACATGGTCCTAAGTATTTAGACCCTTTGCTCAGTATTTAGTAGAAGCACCCTTTTGATCTAATACAGCCATGAGTCTTTTTGGGAAAGATGCAACAAGTTTTTTCACACCTGGATTTGGGGATCCTCTGCCATTCCTCCTTGCAGATCCTCTCCAGTTCTGTCAGGTTGGATGGTAAACGTTGGTGGAGTCATTTTTAGGTCTCTCCAGAGATGCTCAATTGGGTTTAAGTCAGGGCTCTGGCTGGGCCATTCAAGAACAGTCACGGAGTTGTTGTGAAGCCACTCCTTCGTTATTTTAGCTGTGTGCTTAGGTTCATTGTCTTGTTGGAAGGTAAACCTTCGGCCCAGTCTGAGGTCCTGAGCACTCTGGAGAAGGTTTTCATCCAGGATATCCCTGTACTTGGCCGCATTCATCTTTCCCTCGATTGCAACCAGTCGTCCTGTCCCTGCAGCTGAAAAACACCCCCACAGCATGATGCTGCCACCACCATGCTTCACTGTTGGGACTGTATTGGACAGGTGATGAGCAGTGTCTGGTTTTCTCCACACATACCGCTTAGAATTAAGGCCAAAAAGTTATATCTTGGTCTCATCAGACCAGAGAACCTTATTAACTCCATGCGGGCATTCATGTGTCTTGCACTGAGGAGAGGCTTCCGTCGGGCCACTCTGCCATAAAGCCCCGACTGGTGGAGGGCTGCAGTGATGGTTGACTTTCTACAACGTTCTCCCATCTCCCGACTGCATCTCTGGAGCTCAGCCACAGTGATCTTTGGGTTCTTCTTTACCTCTCTCACCAAGGCTCTTCTCCCCCGATAGCTCAGTTTGGCCGGACGGCCAGCTCTAGGAAGGGTTCTGGTCGTCCCAAACGTCTTCCATTTAAGGATTATGGAGGCCACTGTGCTCTTAGGAACCTTAAGTGCAGCAGAAATTTTTTTTGTAACCTTGGCCAGATCTGTGCCTTGCCACAATTCTGTCTCTGAGCTCTTCAGGCAGTTCCTTTGACCTCATGATTCTCATTTGCTCTGACATGCACTGTGAGCTGTAAGGTCTTATATAGACAGGTGTGTGGCTTTCCTAATCAAGTCCAATCAGTATAATCAAACACAGCTGGACTCAAATGAAGGTGTAGAACCATCTCAAGGATGATCAGAAGAAATGGACAGCACCTGAGTTAAATATATGAGTGTCACAGCAAAGGGTCTGAATACTTAGGACCATGTGATATTTCAGTTTTTCTTTTTTAATAAATCTGCAAAAATGTCAACAATTCTGTGTTTTTTCTGTCAATATGGGGTGCTGTGTGTACATTAATGAGGAAAAAAAATTAACTTAAAATATTTTAGCAAATGGCTGCAATATAACAAAGAGTGAAAAATTTAAGGGGGTCTGAATACTTTCCGTACCCACTGTGTGTGTGTATATATATATATATATATATATATATATATATATATATATATATACACATACATACATTTTTTTTTCAATCTTCTCAAAATAATTTATCTGAAGACAAAATGATGATAAAAAACCCGCTCAAGGCTATGTTGTGATAGTGATTTTACCGAGGCTAATGAGAGTCCTTGGCACTGTAGTAAATCAGAGCTATACTATATTTATTTACTTTTCTATGTTTTATCACACAGGGTGATGAAGTCTTGACCGTCATAAAGATGAAGGCCCAATGGCCGGCCTGGCAGCCCCTTAATGTGTAAGTAACTGTCATATGGCTTGGTGTGCATATTTTAAATCCTTTTCTCTGTAGAACAGTATCTCATCAAAAAACAAGATCTCTTTTTTTTTCCTATAGAGAGTACTTAAGCTCTTTACAAAGTTGAGTACTGCCTCTTTCTCCCCAGACAGCAACAACTATGTTTGATGCAAAAACAGTTATGTGCTTAGAGTGCTTTACTTTCTCTTTATTTAAAATTTAAGTGATCTAAATTGATCAATGCTCCGAGAATCACTCAAGCACAGAGAATTTCAAATTTATAATGCTGTGTTCACCTCATTGGGTATATTTGGGTGCATTAGGACTTGAGAGTAGACAGGAAATTGCTTTTGAATTGACTCAGAGTGTTACGAAATGCTCAGTATGAGACAAGAAGTGCTTGAGACCAGAGATATAAATGTCTTTCCTCACACTGCATAATAAAACAGATGTTATCATTTGACTTCGTAACAGCAGTTTATGTCCACAAAGCCTAAATGGGATACATGTTCTTTCTTTATTTCTCTCTCTCCTTTTGTTGTCCTCTCATCTTCTCTGCAGGTCTGTTCCTCAGTAGCTATATATTTAGAATAGCAGCTAATGCGTACTCTGCTGTTGCAATTTTACAGAAACCTTGAAAAGCTTGAGTTGAGTTGATTAGCAGTGTGCTGACAGGCAGAGAGTAAAATAATAGGTTGTCAATGAAAGCAAAGTCTCTAATTAGCTGCATGATTTGTGTTAAAGTGTGTGTTTGTGTGTGTCTGTGTGTTGTGTCTCTTTTAAAGGGTGGAGTTTGATGATTTCATTTTCCTTAAGGGGTTTACGTTTTTATAACAGACTTTGCTTCCTTGTTAAGTAATAATGACACAAATTTATGCTGACTTTTGCAGTTGCTATCATACAGCATATGTGTGTGCTTGTGACTGTCAGTTAAAATTATGTATGTCAGACATGCAGCACTATTTTAAGATCACAGTTTGTTATTTCAAAGCCATTTGTGTGCACATCAAGCATGGTCTTATTAATTATGTGATTCATGGAAAATAATGGGGTTTTAGAAAGTTCCAAAGAAATTATTCAGCAAGGCCCCATTAAATAGATTTAAAGTGAGCAGTAACTATGAAATTGTTACAAAACAGATTTTAAACACATTGTGTTGAATAATTTCTTTGGAACTTTCTAAACACCCATTATTTTCCATTAATCATATAATTAATAAGACCATGCTTGATGTGCACACAGATGGCTTTGAAATAACAAACACACACACACACACACACACACACACATATATATATATATATATATATATATATACACATCTACTCATTTGCCACAATACATTTTATTTAATTTATCAACATATCGTAAATAATATGAATAAAAGTTCCCTTTCGATACTTTACTCGTACTGCGTCCTACTAGACGCATATGGGGAAAACTCCTTTTTCTCAGATAACTCAAGCCTTTTTTAATAACGTAGTGTTACTACACGGCCATTGGTTCGTGCAGTGCTTTAAAGACGAACCAATGGCTCGGCAGTGGTGCTGCACGAGCCTATGGCGGCGATGCCCGCCAGAACGGATGGGGCGTCTGGCTATGTAAGCAGCCGCATCGCCATAGGATCCTCAGATTTCTTCTCCTTCAGCGATGACATCTCTTCACTGATCTACGAGACTTGAAGCCCTTCTCGCCGTTGACCAGCCTCTGCAGCGGATCAAGACCCTCTGGCTTGGCTGATCTCCCCGCTGACTCGCCGCTCTCTAGCCACTTCAGCGCCCGTAGCAGCCACGGTCTCATGGTCCCTTGCCGCCATCTGGCGAACGCTCGAAAGAGCAAATTTCCAAGAGCAAATTTCTCGGCGTTGTTACAAATGCCGCGCCATTTCTGTCGCTCGTGCAGGGCTCCCCTGCACACCGCTGACGGTCACGGCGAGTGTTTCATGCTTGGGCACCGCCCACGCTGAAACTGCACTCACTGAAACGGAATGTCCTCATTGCAAGGATATGAGTCTCGTCTCTCTGCGCTCGTGGATAGCTTTCTTTTCAGAGTGCGACTCCGCCCCTCGCGCCCTCCCGCTTCCTTCTTACCAGGAACCTGTGAGGAAAAAGCAGTGGGGCAGAGGATGCAAGTGCATCGAGATGAGTGAGCTTACGCCGGCTCAGACCCCGCGTACCTCACTCTCTCCCACAAGAGAGGTTCTGCCAGTCTTTTACTCCCGTCCAGACCAGCGTCTCTCTGCAGCTGCGAGTGACCTGGTCTCGTTCGGGGGAAGTGAAGACGAGATCCTGGATGACAGCGTGTCACTGGCTGCATCAGACGCTGAGGAGCTGTCGGGCTCGGTTAGTGACCCCGCCCTCCTTCAGTCTGTGGAGCCCAGCGAGACCAAGCCAAGCACGGACGCCGAACTGCTCCGCGTCCTGTCTAAGGCTGTGGATGAGCTGGGTTTGGAGTTGTCTCCGCCGGAGGAGCCCACTCGCAGCCGCCTGGATGAGTGGTTCCTGCCGAGGTGCCATCAGGCCCCTTGTCAGCGAGCCTCGCCGTTCTTCCCAGAAGTCCACGAAGAACTGACCAGGTTGTGGCGCGCCCCCTACTCGGCCCGCCTGCGTGCTTCTTCTTCATCCGCCCTCACCTCCATTGACAGTTCTGAAGAAAAAGTGTACTAGAGGATGCCTCCTCTCGATGAGTTGGTGGCCGCGCATCTTTGCCCACCCACGGCCATTGGTTGGATGGCAAAGGCTGCCAACCCATCCAAGCCCTGTAAGACGACTTCAGCGCTCGCTGGATGCGCTTACTCATAGGCTGGACAGGCGGCCTCAGTGCTTCATTCCATGGTGGTCCTCCAGGTGTTTCAGGCCAAACTCCTCCGCTTCATGGACGAGACTGGCCCAGACCCCGCAACATTGAGGGAGCTGCACAGTGTGACCGACCTGGCTTTATATACCACCAAAACCATGGCCCAGGCGATAGGCAGGTCCATGGCCAGCTTAGTGGTGCTTGAGCACCACCTGTGGTTGACGCTGACAGAGATAAAGGATGCGGACAAGGTCCTCTTCCTGGACTCACCAGTCTCCCCCACCGGCCTGTTTGGACCTGCTGTGGAAGGGTTCGCAGAGCACTTCACAGCGGCACAGAAGTCGTCTCAGGCAATGCTACACTTCCTGTCAAAGCACTCCAGCTCTGCAGCTGGCTCGAGTCGCCCCAGATTGGCGCCGACTCCCCAGCTCGCGAAGACTGCGCCACTGTCTCCCCAGCCGGAGCCCAAGCTTGCACCCCAAGATCGTTCTCGTTCGGCTAGACGCCGCCCGTCTCCTAAGCACCAGGGACCCCGGCCCAAGATTGTGCTGGACCAGGCGCCCAAGGCGTCATCCTGATCTGTGGGACAGGAAGAGGAGGGGGCTAAATCCTGCGGGTGCCGGACCACCCCCCAAGTTGCCTCGGTTGAACCTCCAAGCACCCCATCCTGTTCCGGGTGCCGAGGGCGATGTGTTTTCTGCAGTCACTGGGCTCGTTCAAGTGCCCAAACCGCCTACTGCTGTGATAGCGGAACAAATAAAACACAGACATTCTCAAAAAGAGAGCAAATTTCCTCTTCCACACAATACGAGTGGCGCATCCCCGCACTGCGACAAACCACTCGAGTCAATCCAACCCCTTGTCACGTGGGCCGAGGCCTGGCAGGCCATCCCCAGAGTGTCAGATTGGGTGATGGGGATAATAAAATGAGGTTACTCACTGCAGTTCG
This sequence comes from Spinibarbus caldwelli, assembly GCA_039654775.1. Classification (NCBI taxonomy): domain Eukaryota; kingdom Metazoa; phylum Chordata; class Actinopteri; order Cypriniformes; family Cyprinidae; genus Spinibarbus; species Spinibarbus caldwelli. The sequence continues at coordinate 21,967,228 of CM077239.1, read as the reverse complement.
CTCTCGAAGACCCTCTCGCTTCAGCGCTGTGGTGATCTCAGGTTCCTGAACCGCACCCTCATGAGACAGCCATTCAGGATGATTACATTGAAACAGATCCTCTCGCAAATACGCCCAGAGGACTGGTTATTTTCTCTGGACCTGAAAGATGCTTACTTTCACATCCAGATAGACCCCCATCACAGGCCATGCTTGAGATTAGCCTTCGAGGGTGTGGCTTATCAGTACACGGTTTTGCCCTTTGGGCTGTCCCTGGCTCCCCGCACTTTTACAAAGTGCATGGATACGGCTCTTTCCCCTTTGAGACAGATGGGAATCCGCATTCTCAACTACCTTGACGACTTGCTCATTCTCGCCCAGTCAGAGGTGGAACTGCTGTCGCACAGGTCCCTCCTTCTCAGCCACTTACACCGCCTGGGACTCAGGGTCAACTTTGCCAATAGCGCACTGTCCCCCAGCCAACGAATATCGTTCCTGGGAACAGTTTTCGACTCAGCCCAAATGAGGGCGGCAGTCACGCAAGAGCGCGCTCTGGCCATACAGCGTCTCGTGGCCTCCTTCGCGACAGGAGCCTCTCGCCCCCTCAAAGCATTTCAGAAAATGCTCGGCCTCATGGCCTCTGCGTCTCCAGTACTACAGCTGGGCCTGCTTCGTATGCGGCCCCTTCAGCACTGGCTGAAACCGAGAGTTCCATTTGACGCCTGGCGTCATGGACGCCTGTGAATCAAGGTAAACCGGTTCTGCATGGCAGCCCTGAGCCCTTGGAAGTGTCATCAGTGGATGGAACAGGGTGTGCCCTTGGAAATGGTCTGCAGGAGAAAGGTGGTCTCGACAGATGCGTCCAACATGGGTTGGGGAGCTCTGTGCAAGGGCCGACCGGCCTTCGGCCTGTGGTCGGTGGAGGAAGGAAGTCTCCCCATCAACTGCCTGGAAATGCTGGCAGTGTGTCGAGCCCTTCATACCTTCTTACCAGACCTAAAGGGGCACCACGTTCTGGTCCATTCGGACAGCATGACCGTGGTAGCCTACATAAATCACCAAGGGGGGCTCTCCTCGAGGTGCCTCCTCCTTCTAGTGGAGCGCCTCTTTATATGGTCTCAGCGCAACCTGCTTTCCTGAGAGTGACGCATGTGCCAGGCAGACTGAACCAGGGTGCAGACATGCTGTCACGGAGCAGCGTCCCCTCAGAGGAGTGGATGCTCCATCCACAAGTGGTTCAGGAGATCTGGGAGATCTTTGGCAAGGCAGAAGTCGACCTCTTCGCCTCAAAAGACAACTCTCATTGCCTGACCTATTATTCGAAGGACATGGACGCGTTGGCCCATGATATCGCTGATATTGTCCTTCCTGCAAGAGCTGCTGGACAAGAGGCACTGCCCGTCCACGCTTAAGGTCTGTGTAGCAGCTATAGCAGCCTCGCACGCTCCTATAGCAGGCCAGTTGGTGGGCAGGAACAACTTAGTTGTTCGCTTTCTGAAGGGGTCCAGGAGGCTGAACCCTCCTCGCCCCTTCACAGTCTCTACTTGGGATCTGCCTACTGTTCTGAGGGCCCTGAAGGGCCCTCCCTTTGAGCCGCTACAGTCTGTCGACCTCCGACCCCTGTCGCAAAAGACTGCTCTACTACTGGCGCTAGCATCGGTCAAGCGAATGGGAGATTTGCAGGCGCTCTCTGTGAGCCCCACCTGCCTTCAAATTTGGGCCTAACAACTCCAAGGTCATCCTAAAGCCAACGCACGGTCATGTACCGAAGGTGCTCTCCACTCCGTTCAGAGCACAGGTCATTTTGCCCTCTGCGCTTCCTCCCTCAGACGAGGACCAGGATCTGAATTTACTCTGCCCCATTAGGGCACTGAGAATCTACTTGGAGCATTCCACCCCCTTTAGGCAGACGGAACAGCTCTTCGTTTGCTTCGGTGACCGCACCAAAGGGCATCCGGTCACGAAGCAGAGACTTTCGAGGTGGATAGTTGACGCTATTACGCTAGCTTACTCTTCCTTGGGCCTGCATTGCCCCATTGGAGAAGCGTTGCCTCATTGTGGGCGTGGTCTAGCGGAGTGTCCATCGCAGAAATATGTGTGGCAGCCGGCTGGGCCTCGCCGTCCACATTTGCTAGGTTTTATAACCTGGAAGTCCCTGTCTTACAGGCACAGGTCCTTTCTGCTTGAATGGACGTGAACCTTAACAGGTGGGACCAACACTGTGCAGAACTCAGCCGTAGCATGCTCGACTCGACAGTATTGCTTACTTGTGCGCTCTCGGGCCCCAAGGGTGCCGAGGCTGTATAAGTCCCCCTTGGGATGATTACCCGGGCCAGGCGCAACCTCAATGAGCTCGACCTGCTACTTCGAGGGCTTCTACTACTTGTCTCCTGGGCCCTTCGGTGCCCATGGCAAGTTAGTTATCCAGTCGTTCCCCTACCATAGCACGGCGTGGTCGTACTGGTTCCCCATATGGGTCTAGTAAGATGCAGTACGAGTAAAGTATCGAAAGGGAATGTACTCGGTTACTGTTGTAACCTCGGTCGTCGCTTCAGTCGATGTTAAACCTGAGGATCCTATGACGATGTGGCTGCTTATATAGCCAGATGCCCCGCCCGTTCTGGCGGGCTTTGGTGGGCATCGCCGCCATAGGCTCGTGCAGCACCGCTGCTGAGCCATTGGTTCGTCTTTAAAGCACTGCACGAACCAATGGCCGTGCAGTAACACTGCTTTATTAAAAAAGGCTTCAGTTATCGGAGAAAAAGGAGTTTTCCCCATATGCGTCTATTAAGACGCAGTACTCGTTCCCGTATCTCAGGGAACCGAGGTTACGATAGTAACCGAGTACGTTTTCATTGATTGAAAGATACATTCACAGATACATAAATACGTTAATTATATCTGAGACAGTTAAACAAGAGCTGGTGACTAGTTCATCCCCAGAATACATAATAAATTCCCACTTAACCCCTATACACACTCTGTGACAACAAATGTTTGACGTAATCCTGCCGACACCTACCTGGTGGTCCACCCCACTGTGTGAGCTTGCTATACATCTCTCTTTTAACAGAAAATCTCAGAGGAGTTAACTTTATCCCTGACAGCCATTTTGAGCCAATACAAATGAAAGATGTACTGTATGTATGAAATGGAGAAAAATAGGGGTTACAGAGACCTCCAGACAGAAATGTAACCAATGTGATAATTGTAGTCTTCTTCATGTGTAAGTGTGATACAGATGTTATTGTCTGTATAGAGATGGTTTTAAAACATTTTGGATTATTAAAATAGAGATATTTGTGTAAATATGGTTTTCTATCTTTCTTTTGTGTCAAGAAAGGACTGATTTAGATTGAATTATGGATTAAAAAGGATTATATTATGCAAGAAGATTATTTACTTACTGACTTACTTAGTAGCCATGTAATAATTGGAATGATCTAATGTCATTATAATTTTTCTGCTTTGCATTGGGGTTCTGGGGTTTATATTAGGAATGATGTACTATCTCCTAGAAGAAAAAGTGATCAGGACCCCAACTCAAAGCACATATTCTGTTTCATTGTCTTTTGTGTTGAGGTTTTCTTAGTTTATATTTTGTTCTGTAGTTCATTGCTGGTTCTTGGTTTAACTTTAATGTTATACTGGTGTGTGTTTTCTTTTTCCATGCACCATAATCTTCCTTTTGTTTTGATTTTGGTCTTTTTGACACCAGCAATATGTACTAAAATTATCAACCCAAAAGATGGATCTAACAGCCATCCAAATCAGCGCACTCATCCTGGAAAATCATTCCTTCAAGGACCAATGGATGGTCTGAGGCCTTGTCTATCCCTGATCCAGCACTCATCCCTCAGTTCATCGTAGAAGCTGCAATCACAGTCTATCTACCCTGGAACTAATCCCCACCCTTATGCCAACCCCTCAAGCCCTTTCTAATTTGATCAGCTGTCCGCCTTGATTTACTCTCTGGTTTCATCCAGAACCCTAGTCCTTCCCCTTCTGTTGGTTCCGTCCAGCATGAAGGCCTTCTCATCAAAGATTTCTTGCTTCACCAGCTCGACCACAGCCTTCTGGTCTGCCAAAACCACTGTGTTCTCTGGGTTTGTTGGCTCAGCCAGTGTTCTCTGATCCCCTAGCTCCACCTTGGTCCTCCATTCTCTTGGCTCCACCTTGGATTGTCAAGCCCCACCAGGGTCCCTCTTTCCCTTGGCTCCACTTGGTCTGTCGATCCCTTGGCTCCAGTCTATCCAGCATTGTCTTGACTCCACCTTGGTCTTCCATTCCCCTGGCTCCACCTTGGTCCTCAGTCTCACTGGCTCCACCTCAGACTTCCAAGCCCCCAGCTCTGCCTTGGTCCTCTTGACAAACTTGACAACTTGACAAACTATATAATATTACATAGTTTCAGTGTGGACATAAGAAATAACTAGTTTTACAAACTGTTACTGTTTCACTGATTGCTAGAACAATTACTGCTCTGCCATTGCACTAGTGATATCTGTTGAATGAGTGATGGAGAGAGAGGGCAGTTCAGATGTGTAATTACCAGATAAGAGGGATTATGATGAGAAAATATCAGTCAGAGTGGTGGCTACAAAAGGAATCCCACTTTCAGCTTTGAGAGGCGAACATAATGGCCACACGTTCAGTGCTCACATAACCCTCTGCCAAAAAACACACACACACTTTCTTTGTTATATTTTACACCTCTCTGCTGGCCTTTTTTTCAGACCATCTTCCTGTTCTTACCCTTCTTGTGATGGAATTATTTTCATGATATTTTTATTCGAAATAAAATAAATACAGTTCAATAAATAATTTCAGATTTAAACCTTTCTTTCTTTCTTTCTTTCTTTCTTTCTTTCTTTCTTTCTTTGTATGCTTGCTTGCATTACAGTAATTAATTATTAGTTATTGATTAATATTGAGTAATTAATTATTTTATTGTCATGAAAATATCCTAACACATAACACATCTTTTTCAAACAAACATATTTTGTTTATTTTTTCTTGTAGCTCGTTCTCATGTACGAATGTTACATAATGCTATATAAATATGAATACACCTGATTTCTCCTTTACCTGCAGTCGAGCGGCTCCTTCAGCTGAGTTCTCAGTGGACCGCACACGTCACCTGATGTCCTTTCTGACGATGCTGGGTCCCAGTCCTGACTGGAATGTGGGTCTGTCATCAGAGGACCTCTGCACCAGAGAGTGTGGCTGGGTCCAGAAGGTGGTTCAGGACCTCATTCCATGGGATGCGGGGACAGACAGCGGGGTCACTTATGAGGTGAGCACTCATGCAGTGGAGTCCAAATGTCAGTTCTATTTAGCATTTTTTTTTTTAATTTTAATTTTTTTTTTTTATTTCAGAATGTCACAAATGACATGATTGTTGGGACAGTTTGAGTGAGCAGCTGAACTTAAAAATAAACATGAATTTCTGAATTTTTAGCATTTAGTATATATATATATATATATATATATATATATATATATATATATGAGTTTAGATGTGAAGAACTTGCAATAAAGTACTTTCCTCCTGAGGTCTTTGGATAATATAGGGTTGTGACTCATTTGCTCAAAGCAAACTCCACTAAATGAGTTCTCTCTTTCTTAATAACAGAACAAAATAAAAACATGAAAAAAGTATGATTTAATTTGTTCCACTCGAGACCAAACAGTCATGACCATAGCTTGATTCTGCCATCTACTGGTGAGTGTCACTTTGTGTGAACAGCAACAAAATGCTTAAATTGACATCATTTCAATGGATAATGTTCAATGTTTTTTTGTTAATTCATTAATTTGCTTGTTTGTTTGTTTTTCATTTATATATTGAGAGGTTAATATTTTTACTTATAGATTGGTTGGGTGGTTACAGGAATATTCTGGGTTAAATATACATTAAGCTCTATAAACAGCATGTGCAGCATTCTCATTTACCTCAGAAAATGTATGTATTCATTGATTCTTCTTTCATTCATTCTAACTATTCGCATATGCTGTTGATAGATGATCTCATGATGTAAATAAACCAGGTGCATGCCTTTAACAGTATCTGGTCCTAACACAGCCTTGGATTTCTCACTTTTATTTTTCCGCCTTTCATTGAGGAGAGGGTCGGTGTATATAATTGGTATTGCTCCCCTGGTTGTGTGTGTTATATTCAACCTCTCTTAGCGACCTTGCTGCTGTTGACTGCAGAGCTAATCTCTCTTTTTCCAAGCCTGAAGGCTTGCTATGGTGATCTCTTAGTTGTGTGAGGTGATTTTAAACTGTAAAAATATGGAATAACCATGTAGGAATTGCCCTTTTGTTGTATTTATTATTTCACATCAATTCAAATATAAAATAAGTGAATACCCTGTGGACATTTAAATATTTTTTTGTTTTATCTTATATATATATATATATATATATATATATATATATAATTTTTTTTTCTTAAGGACAGTTCAGCAAAATGAAAAGTCTTGAATATTTGCATGCCTCCTTTTACTTTCATTGTATGAGAAAAAAGCAGCTTGAACATTCTGCCAAATGTATTGTGTGTTCTGTGTAAGAAAAAGGAAGAGTAAATGACAGAGTAAATGACTTGAACATTTGACATTTTGCTAAACTGGTTTATTTATTGTGCCACAGTCTCCCAACAAGCCTACAACACCTCAGGAGAAAATTCGTCCCCTCACAAGTTTAGACCATCCACAGGGCCCTTTTTACGACCCAGAGGGTGGCGCGATCACTCCTGTGGCCAGAGTTGTCATAGAGAGAATTGCTCGCAAGGTCTGTTTCTTTGCTTGTCTTAGAAAAATTCAATTTCAAAAGAAAATGTTCTTAGTCGTTGCGGTTTTAGCTTTTATTATTGTGCAAAACAGCTCTGCATTATTCATGTCATAAAAGTCTATAAACTGAGAGCTAAAATAACTTGACAACAGATTATACATATTTATGAGCCCAGCATGTCATAACAGTGCCCTGAAAGTATTGAAAGTCATGCATCCTCAATTAGGAGAGAGTTAGATTACTGTATTAGAATTAAGAGGAACATGGAGAAAAGTATAACCCATGACGGCTTTTTGCTGTTTTCAATCAGATGGTAATAGTGAATCAAATCTCAACACTGTGCTGAAGAAAATGATTAAATGAGGAACATCATTTAAAGTCTGTTTGAAAGTTTGATAGTTGTTTTCTGATGTCTGCAGGGTGAGCAGTGCAACATTGTGCCTGATAATGTGGACGACATTGTAGCTGACATTGCCCAGGAGGAAAAAGAAGAAGGTTTGCATCTCTTTATCTTTTCATCACAGTCGACCTTGAGAGATAGAGAGAGAGAGAGAGAGAGAGAGAGAGAGAGAGAGAGAGAGAATGAGACTATTAACTATTCAATATCCTAAACTCCTCCAGTCCAGCCAAGAGTAAACTGTACACTGTAAAAAGATTGCTGTAAATTTTACAGTAACTTACTGGCAGCTGGATGCCAGTAAGTTACTGTAAAAATAGTTACAGTATTATTACTGTAATTGCATTTACAGTATAATAATGGCTTTACTGTATTTTCATTTACAGTATTAATACTGTATTTTAATTTACAGTATTATTACTGTATTTTTATTTACAGTATTATTACTGTATTTTATGGAATAGTATATAGTATGGAAATTACTACTTTTATTTAGCAAGGATGGTTTTAATTGATCAAAAGTGAAGATAAAGACATTTATAATGTTACAAAATATTTCTATTTCAGATAAATGCTGTTCTTCTGAACTTTCTATTCATCAACGAAACCTGAAAAAATTACTCAGCTGTTTTCAACATAATAATAATAATAATAATAATAATAATAATAATAATAATAATAATAATAATAATAATAATAGTAGTAGTTTTTTGAGCAGTAAAATCAGAATATTATAATGATTTCTAAAGGATCATGTGACACTGAAGACTGGAGTAATGATGCTAAAAATTCAGCTTTGATCACAGGAATAAATTACATTTTAAAATATATTAAGATAGAAAACATTTATTTTAAATAGTAAAATAAAAATAAAAATTGTTTTGCTGTACTTTGGATCAAATAAATGCAGGCTTGGTGAGCAGAAGAAGCTTCTTTAAAAACATTAAAAATCTTACTGTTCAAAAACTTTTGACTGGTGTTAATAAAATGAAATAATACAGTAAAAATGAGTTTGTGTTGTTGTGTTAAATTTCAGTAATTTTGCCAGTCAAAGTTGACAAGCTCTCCGATGAGAAATAGCAGGATGGGATTCAGGCAGATCATTTTTCTTTGCACCCTCTTTCCAGAATTCCAGCTGATCTGTGACTTTCAATGCATTTGGTGCCACAAAGACTGACTGTCTGAATGAACCTGCAAGCACAAGAAAAAAAAAACATTATTTTTCAAAGCAGTGTTTACAGAATTTACCTCAACTGTCAAACTTGGTGCTGTATGCACTTTGATGTTAATAAAAACCTTATATACTACATCTGAACGCACCTACAAGGAAAGGTACATAATTAGTTGATAATCCGTCACATTCAAATTATTAAAGCTCTATTTTTTACAATGCATTCTCAATCTGTAGAGCAAAGTGGTAGAATGCTGAATTAATGGGTTTGATTCCAGGGGCGGTTCTAAGGTGAGTGGATACCCAGGGCTTAGCCCGGAGACATTAATTTATGTATCAGAATACACGGGATACAAGTCAAATAAAACAGGCTATGCTGAAAAGTTACATTGGCTAAGTGGCTTAATTTTTTTTTTAAAGCGACAAGTATAATTATTTATAATTTGTACAAATTGCATAATATTATGAAATTGTTTTAAATGTATACACTAGGGGTTGAACGACTTCTGACTTTTTAAAGTCGACGTTTATGTGATGAAAGTCGAGTCGAAGTCGACTAGTCGCTGATGACGTCATTAATGAACAAATAAGTCTGGAGCTGTGACAAACAACTTGTGCACAGCTATGACACAGTGCTGCTCACATGGCTATTGCTCCTTTAACAGCTCATTTTTATCAGTTCTTTTGTCTTTGGGTCATTATATTTCTCAAAGATTTCTGCTCGTTCTAAATCAGATACAGATAAAGTAGCACAGTAAAGATTACATTCATATGAATGCATTAGTGAGAGCGATTGCGTGTGAATTAATTCTACCTGGCAGCGACTCTCTACTAGTAGTGAAGTTGTGGGATTTAGTTATCAAGAAATATATGCTTGAACTTTTTTCTAAGCTATTTTATTGAGAAATCAAAGAACAGTGTTGACAATACATTTCCGCGCTGAATGATTCTGTGCACGCGCGATCTGTGCGTGATGTACATACTACTGTCTGAAGCCTATGTGTGTGCGTTACTGAGCAGCAGCACATTATATTAGAATGGCGATTAACTGACCTGTACTATAAGCGGTTTAAAACGTGCATTCCCCCCTTCAATTTCGAGCATCCAGTAATATAATCACACATGTCTTGTGGAGCGCTTTCAGAGTATGCGTGTATTTGTCATTTTAACTGTTTGGAAACGGAGCGTAAATGTGGAAGTCCTTCAGAGATTTCTTATACTGTTGCGCCCTCTACAGGACCAGCGACTAGTCGACGTCAAGCTTAAAGCGTCATGGCAGAGCATTAAAGTCGACTAGTCGATTAGTCTGTGCAACCCCTAGTATACACAAAAAATTTGAACACAAAAATATGTAATGATAGAAAAAAAAATAGAATGATACTTTTAAAAATGAGACTAAAATTACCAGTAGATGGCAGCAAGCCACTGTCTTAATGACTGAGCCATTGAGTCATTTATTCAATCAATTTATTAAAAACTGCTGATTCATTCAAGAACCAAAAAACAGTTTTTATGAATGGATCTGTGAATCACTGATTCAAGGTATTCAAAAAAGGTAAATTCTTTCAGTAATGAAACACTGTTGTGTGCAGAGACGCACAACATGGCTTTGTTTAGAACTGTTTTTGTGAAATAGAGCAAAAAGACAATATTTTCTGCACAATTTAAATCACTTAATATTAACTTCTTGATTGTAAGAAAGGCCACCCCTCGAAACTGAACTCTTCCAAACCCTCCTGCCTGTGTTCGTGAGTTGGACTGTTCAAAAACGTTCCGCGGAGTGAAAAAATCGAGACAGTATTGAGGCTGGATGTGTAGATGTTTATAGTCAATAGTTAATAAGTTAAATTAGTTAGAAGTGCCCCGTTTAAGGATTGTGTGGATATATGTGTGCGTGCAACTAATCGTAAATACATTTACATAATTTATTGGATAAGTTCACGAGAGAGATTAATGACCGCTACAGCGGCATTCCGCCTAAATGTTTACATTGTTAACTTGCATAAATAAAGTTAACTTGCAAAAAATAATTTAAAAAAATAATAAATAAATACATAAGTAAAATTAGAATGTGAAAAGTTTGTCATCAAGTAGTATATTAATGACACTCTTACTTTGCATCTCACCACCAGGTCATTACCCTTTATCTTAAATAAATGTCAAGTATTTACTCCACATTCTCCTATAAACCTATAAACCAAGTAGTCTGCCTTTTTTTTTTTTTTTTTTTTTTGTATGCTGCAACTTCCCCCAATTCTGTAACCCATGAAAGAGGGTGAACCACGTTTCTGAAAAGGTAGCTAAAAGACTAACTATGGTATAATTTATAAGCATTAAATATTATTTTTACATTCAGATAAGCATTTAAACAATAAAAACAAAGGACCCATGACAATTTCAGCACTGGGAAGGGCTAAATAGTGCTGATTGAAGTTAACTGAGTGATGGCTTTTGGATGCTCCATACTGAACAAAAAGTAGACAGCAAACAGATATTTCTGGCAGACATCCATTTTGATGCTAACTCTCCTTGCGATGAGTAGGCTTGACATCCTAAGATGGGGATACAAGTCAAAGAAACATTTATTAGACCCATGGAGAGTACAGTACAACAGGAAAAAGAAAGGAATCTCTCACAATTCAATCAAATCTTAAAACTTACTTGAATTAGAGAGGAGTGTGGTGTTTTCATCTGAATGTAGATGACCAAACATGTAATGCTGCACTCCAGAGTCCAGACCTGCAGTGACCTATTTATTTATCAAGCAATCATAAGAACCTGCATGATAAAAGGTGGAAAATAAAAGAAAGAAAATATCAGTAACTTCAGATTAGCTGATTCATGAGTTTCAGTTGGTACTGTGAGGAAAAAGAAATAATGTACCTTTTGTGTTATTGTTTTGCAGCAAGTTGGTCATGTTTCCTCTGACTTCCACTTTTCAGCAGTCAGATAACTTTAACAGTGCTCTCTGAGATAGATGAACATCTACAACAACCAAATACAGTGTGTTTTGAATAGTATACAAAACAAACAATTATATTTTACTATACTATAACTTTAAACACCAAATACTCACAGTTATACACAGAAAAAATGGAAACATCTTCATCAGTTTCTCTTTTTGTTCTTCTTGGTTTGAATTCATGTTTATAATAACGACAGTCTGACGGTGATTTGACCGAAAACTTTGTTTCATCTTTTCCTATACATATAGATCCAGTACAATCTACAGGGCAAATAAATACATAAATAAATAAACATACATAAAGCATGGTTTAGCCCAAAGAACCCTTTTGTGCCAAAAAGGGTTCTTTCTCCTTATATAGAACCTTTTTGGCATAAAGGGTTCTTTGGAGTTGAGTAAAGAACCCTAGGGTTCTATATAGAACCCCAAAGAACCTTTTTTTTTTTTTTTTTTCTAAGAGTGTAGGCTTTACAGTTTATTTTGAACTGGAATTATAATATTCTATTTGAACACCCTCCAGATGTGACGATTGTCTGTAGCCAATATAGAATCATGCAAATCCATTGGCTGATGGTGCTAATGGCACCCTCTGAGGCACAATTACACCAGTGCCTCAAAAGATGCACTTGAGCCATCTCTCCATAGATTTCTACAAAAGGAAGTTGTAGCAGTAACAAAAAAGGTATGGCAGAATTATGCAGGGAACAAGGGTTACATACGTAACTGAGATGCTTCCTTTAATAGGTTCACTCGACTAAGTACCAGTTTATCAGCCCATTAAAACATTTGCACAGAAAATGATTAGGTGTGTAGAGAGGTCCAAAATGCCTCCACACAAATATCTTTCAAAGATGCACACTACGATATTGCCTAATAAGAAGCAAAACCTCTAGTAGAGTGAGCTTGAATAACAAGAGCTAAAGATAACCCATGTGCAATAGATTCCATCCAAAAGAACACCCATTGTCAAAAACTGGGGCTATTTCCAATGTAACAGATTTTGATAGCATTTGTGTGTAATACTTATTGTGTGGTGTACTTATTGTGAGGCCAACAGGGGCAAATTCCTCAACTACTGAACCACCAATTAAAGTGTCTTATGAAGGTGGTAACCACCGCTGAAGTCCCTTCCATGATACTCACAAGCCTATGAACAGACCTACAGGGATGCCTTGCCCTGCTCTGAATCAGTGCAGACAAAGGCAAAAATTGCATGCAGTTGACAATTGCTCTTGCATTGTGCATGAGTTCAGTTCCACCCCTACGAATGTGGTCTGTTGCCTCATCCACAAAACTGGTTTCATAATGTTTATTTTCAGATCTAACTTCTATAGTTAATCAAGAACAAGTGAGTTGCTGAAACACAATAAAACCCAGAAAACCATTTTTCTGCAGATAAGAAATTGGGGGAGCAATAGAGCTCAGATGGCTGCATTAGCACCATAAGCCAATGAACTAGCATGATTCTATACAGGCATCAGACAATCATTACACCTGAAGAGAGTCTGCCCATAGCATACCCTTATGAAAAAGAAGTTTATTCAAGTGTGCTATTAGTATACTTCTTTTAAACTAAAAATAGTAAAGTATACTTTTAGTCTACTTTTTATGTACTTCTCAGAAATGGGCTTTATGTACCTTTCAGAAATATACTTAAAATGACATTTAAGTATACTTGACTTAGAAAAAGTCTAAATATATGTGCTCCTAGAATCTGTGTTTTCATTGTTATATGGTAGGGGCGCTAGTACACATCTTCTTTACAAAATTTCCAAAAAAAAAAAAAAAAAAATACCACAAGTGAAGAAGAAACTGAAACAACAGACATGAAACAGCATCAAAACTGTGTAATGTTATGGAATAAAATGTCACCAATGAAGAGGTAATAATGACTGTCAAAGTTTGGGCTGTTGATTGACTCCATCTACGTTTTGATTATCATTCTGAATCCAATTAATATTCTTTTTTCAGCTTTTTGTTCAAAATGTTGTTGATTTCTTTATTTTTTTTTTATTTATGAAACTTACCCACATTTAAGTGTTTTAAAAAAGAATGCAATAAGCTAGAATAAAATGTTTTTGTTTACAAGCAGATACTCTGTTCTTTCTTTTGATGTTTTGTATGTTCAGATATTCATATAAAAAAATATATACAAATTAATAACTAAATAGAGAAATAGTGGTATACTTAAAGTATGATGTAAAGTTCACTTAAAAAAAAGCTTACGAGTCTACTTTCAGTATAAAACTACTAAACTAGTAGTTTACTGAGACTATACTTCAAAGTGTACTTAAAATGCTACTACAAGTATTTAATTAGTAAACTATCAGCATACCTTTAAGTTCACTTTTAGGATAGTTGCAGTACAAGCTAAAAACTTTGACATAAACTAGTTGTGTACTCAAAGTTTACTACTGTTATACTTAAAGTATACTTAAAAGTGTACTTTTATATACTAGAAAGTGGGCCAATTTAGTCCCAAGGAGTATTGAAATAGTACACTTACAAGTATACTACAAGTACACTGATATTTGTATACTTACTACATAAAGTATACTTAAAATATACTTGAACTTTACTTAAGTATATTTATTTAATAAAATAAACTTGAAGTATACTACTATTTGGTAAGGGTAGCACTGATGATTGACCTGTGAAATGCAAGATCTTTTTTGTGGCTATCAACAACAAATGTTAAAGCAGAGCTCATTAGGTTTTGCAGTTATCGCAGATGATATGATCTTGGAGAATTTAATGTAATAGAGTTCATATTGAAGTACATCTCTTTGAGCACATTTCTTCTCTGAAAATCCATAGGAGATATGTGAGTTTATTGTGTGTGTGTGTGTGTGTGTGTGTGTGTGTGTGTGTGCGTGCGTGTGTGTGCGTGTGTGTGTGTGTGTGTGTTTTAAAGCAAAGTTTAAGCAAAATGTGCTCTATGCTCTCCATTTAATCTCAATGATGTTTAATAAAAACAACAAAAGATCCCAGTAGTGATTTTTCTGTCGTATGGGCACTCCCTTTATGAGATTCCATAATGCTTACAGACAAAAATGTTGTTATTATAAGATTTTCTTCATCCCACATCTTTTTCTTTTCTGTTTTGTCAGATGACACTCCAGAGACATGTATCTACTCCAACTGGTCTCCATGGTCTGCATGCAGCTCCTCAACATGTGAGAAGGGGAAGAGGATGAGGCAGAGGATGCTGAAGGCACAGCTGGATCTCAGCGTGCCCTGTCCACATACTCAAGACTTTGAGCCCTGCATGGGGCCCGGCTGCAGTGATGAGGGTCAGAATCAAACACACACAAAATCAGGATTTTAGTCCCCATATGGAAAGGAACATGGAAGTTATTGCCATTCATACTGATATTATCTCTGTTTAAAAATGTAGTGAGACAGCTGCCTACTAAGAGGCTGTCCACACAGGAAGTTTTCTTGTATTCAAAAACAGCAGGATAGGATGTAATGAAATAGACAAGAATGCAGCAGTCTATAGGTCTTTTTTCAAACTTCAAAATAATTTTACTTTATTTTGTTTTTAAAAACAAAACGTATTCTTGGATTCTGGAAGCGCTATTCTTTTATGTTGGTCTATGTACATCAAATAGATGTCTTTGCTACATGCTGTCTTGTTTGTTTGTTTGTTTGTTTGTTTACAGCATCTCTCATGTGGGACTGGTGCCACCTTATGGTCAGAAAATATAATCAAATTTATAAAAATGCTTATAGCTTTTTAAAATGTTTGACTATTTTCATGTGACTTGTCTGGTTAGTTTCCATGGTCAGTGTCAAGAACAACGATATCAATAATTGCTAAAAAAAAAAAAAAAAAAAAAAAAAAAAAGAAACCATCAGCACTATAAGCATTTTTAGAATTTATTTATTTATTTATTTATTTATTTATTTATTTTTTTTTTGAGCACAAGGCACCAGCCCCAACTTTTTGGGTATTTATAATCAGCATTTCTCTCAACTTCGTCACTTATTTTGAAACTATTTCATTTTATTTTATTTTACTACAGTATTCCCTGTAGCAGATTTATTGATTGATTCATTCATTCATTGTTTGTTTGTTTTATTTCCTTTCATATGTTGATCAGCTTATGACTTTTATAACTGGTCTGAGAATTTAACCTAACATCCTGCAAGGACACAATTAACCAGTTATACCATATAATTTCATAGTGAGCTAACCTTTACACACCATTTTTGTGCACACCAAGAGCTTTATTGATCAGACATCTTGGGGCACCCTGCCTTGACCAGGAACATTTTAAAAATGCCCTAAACCAATGATAACTAGACATTTTTATCAGGTAACAGAATCTTTGCATCATTCCTGGGTAAGGCTGCATCTCACTTCTCTACGGGCAGTGCTATTGATTTCCACTCAGAGACATTAAAAGGTCAAATCAGCTACTGCATAGTTTTTACTGCCAGAGTGGAAATCGATAAAAATGCATAGCTCATTTGTATTATTGATAATAGAACAAAATGTTGATGCACAGGATGAGC
The DNA here is from genome assembly GCA_039654775.1 of Spinibarbus caldwelli. Classification (NCBI taxonomy): domain Eukaryota; kingdom Metazoa; phylum Chordata; class Actinopteri; order Cypriniformes; family Cyprinidae; genus Spinibarbus; species Spinibarbus caldwelli. The sequence continues at coordinate 21,951,400 of CM077239.1, read as the reverse complement.
AAGCATGTATGTGTATAAGATAACAAGTAACATAGCAAATAAAATAAGGAGCTGTTTTATAATGCTTTAGCAACTTTAAGAATTAAAATAAATAAAGTTAGATATAAATTAAGATGTCCATTTAATGCTTTGAATAAAACAGCCCATTTAACGCGAACCACACGTTAGTGGGTGGACAGGTTGTGTGGGGTTTTTCCTTAGTGTTTAATGAGGTGTTAACATCCATTATCAATTGATTATCATGTAATGGAGATGATATAGAGATGGCCTCCAGGATTTCGTATTAACTCATAGTTTTATTAATGATTCATTAAGCCACGTTTTATCAAGCAGAACAAATGCCAGTAATTTGAGAGAAGAGGGAAGTCCAGGCTTTGCATTATAACAGTTTCATCGTGCCCATCTGACTATAGCTGATTAAGTAATATTAGCAATTTATGGTGGCATTGTATATTGTTGCCTGCAGAATTGGTTAATGTTCTTAATTAAGCTTTAGAGTAGAGTAGGCATTTTTAATGAATGCATATTAGGACATTTAAAATAGTTTAGAAAAAAAAAAAAAATTGGAAGTTCCCATGTACTTCTGGTAAATTTTCAAGGTGGTGTCTGTATTTTAAAACATAGTGATTGGCCCTTAATAAACTAGCTACCATGTTGAGTGATACGACTTTTGAACAAGGACATGAATAACAAAGTGAACTTTGACTTTTACAGATGCTTCCACGTGCATGATGTCAGAATGGATCACATGGTCACCATGCAGTATGTCATGTGGCGCAGGTGTGCGTTCTAGGGAGCGCTATGTAAAACAGTTTCCTGATGATGGCTTTGCTTGCGCTCATCCCACTGAAGAGACAGAGCCATGCACTGTCAATGAGGACTGCTGTGAGTATTATTTACCGGTGGACCCATAACAAGCCAAATTCATTGAAATATAAAAGATGTTTACAGTAAAAATTTATTGATTCATCACAAGTTAATCACACGTTTTTGTTAATTAGCAATTTTGCAGGAAGGAAATGTTGATATAATTTTCCTGTACCTAAAGTTCCTTTACCTAATATACTGTACTGAGTTTTCTGCTAACATCCTCATTCATCTGATGGCTGTTTTTATGCAGTTTTTATGTTACTTGAATAAAACAAAACAAAATCAGTCGAACCTTTACTGCATATTTTAATAATAGACTAAAGTTGTTTTTAGACACAAAGGATCTCCTAACAGAATTCTTTGCTCCAATCATATGTTTTTGCTGCTGTAGCTCCAAGCAGTTGCTTGGTTACTGAATGGGGTGAATGGGATGCATGCAGCGCCACCTGTGGGCTTGGCATGAAAAGACGGGAGCGGATGGTGAAAATGCCCCCATCTGATGGCTCCATTTGTGGGGCTGAGGTGGTGGAAGTGGAGAAGTGTATGATGCCAGAATGCCGTAAGTGCAAACACTCACATGCATGCCCACATTAATATATGCACATCCATGTATTTACCATATTCACATTACAGATTCCCACACAGTACATGTCTGGGAATGTTTGAGCCACATTAACATCTTCACAATTACATATTCCCATTCACATATTCATATGCATACCCACATATTCACACAAAATGCAAGTAGTGAACACGTTACCCCACTTTAACATATTCAAATCCATAACTCAAGACAATACACTCACAGATATACAGTATTCACACCCATATTAACCTATTAATACACATAACATATAATAAATTATTAGTGAATATTAATGTAAAATACACACACATATATATTACATTGTTCACACACAAATTTGCATACATGCCAACATTATCATATTCACACAGAAAAAAAGTCTACATTAACATATTCTCACATACAAGCACATAGTAGCATATGTATACAGAATAAACACCCACATGCCTGCAGTTCTCAGTGTTATGATGCTGAGTGTGTGTGTGTGTGTGTGTGTGTAGATACAATCCCGTGTTTACTCTCCCCGTGGTCGGACTGGAGCGATTGCAGTGTGACGTGTGGTAAAGGCACACGGATGCGTCAGCGTATGCTCAAATCACCTGCAGAGTTAGGAGAATGCAACGAGGAGCTGGAACAGATGGAGAAATGCATGCTGCCAGAGTGTCGTGAGTTACACATGCTCTTCCTCTATTACACATACACAAATATAACAGTTAACAGCTCTCAAACGTGTGTGCATGTGTGTTAGTCAGTCGTAATTGTGAGAGTGGGCCCAGGAGAAGCATCTATCTATCTATCTATCTATCTATCTATCTATCTATCTATCATTAAAAAAAATGTGATAAATTTATAACAAGTTATTGGCCAGCCCCACCATTTGAAATATCAGACCATCTGGGTAACTGTGGGATACTCAATTCAACTTGCTATGATTTGGAACACATTAATTCTAATCTCTGATACTGTTTAGTGCAGACAATTTGCAAGTTGGGACACCTCAAGTGTGTATCTCCAAGAACAGGACTGCAGATTTCTGAGTTATACAATCAACTTCTTGATTACTGAACTGTTGTATAATTGCAATGAAAAACTCTTATTGTATACAAACACATTATATTACTATTTTATTATTCAAACGTACCATTATTTTAGTTATTTAGTACTGTACATTTCAATGAGATAATTTGAAGCCTTGGTTTCTTTTAAGAAATACATTTCAAAGTCAAAGTCAAAGTCAAAGTCTGCTTTATTGTCAATTCTGCCACATGTACAGCACATACATACAGAGAATTGAAATTGCGTGACTCTCAGACCCATGGTGCATACAGTTAACAAAACACTAACAGTAGACGTAGAATGCAAATAAATACAGTTTAAAATATAAAAACAAACTATACAAATATACAAATAAGGACATTGTGGAAAAGAGTTTGATTAAGTGGCATAAGGCACATGGCAGATGAAATGCAAATCGGTTACATAAACAAAACTAAACAAAACAAAACTGTGCAGATATGAGTGTAGTGCAAAAAGAGCTTAACAAAACGAAAACTGTGCAGATATAAAGAGTGTAGTGCAAAAATAGCTTATCGAAAAATAGCTTAGCTTAACGAAATTTCTCTGTCAAACTAATACCTCTTGTGGCAGATTTCCTTTTTTATGTATATTAGAGACTCCATAATTCCATATTTCCATAACTGTCTTGACGAAGGTTTCATTTAAATTGTCTTGACAAAGGTTTAATTTAATTCATTTAAATGTTCATGTTATTTTTAATTAAGGTTACATTTCTAGTTGAGGCATTAAATATAGATGGCACAGGCCGATACGTTCTTTAAATGCAATTTGTCAGCAATCATATTTTTTACAACATCACAGAAGCTGATTGCCCTCTGCTGATCATGCAGCCAATGAGATTGCTTGCTCAGCGTTTAAATAATCTGGTTCAGTATTCACTGTAAACTGGTTCTGCAACGAAATCCTCTGAAATCCTCCTCCTCCCCAGATCCACCTGTCTAGATCTACTGTTAGATTTATGTATGCCTATTCATGCAGCAGTCTGTGTATCTACTGGCGGTAGCAAGTCCATACTTGTTCTGCAGCAGCGTACATATCAGATCTAGTCTGCCAAGAGCAAATACATTATCATATAAAACTATTCAGAGAGTTGTGATGATTTAAATGTTTTATCGTAAATAAATAGCAAAGATAGACAGCTGTGATGTGAACCAGGAGCACCTAATAAACAAAATATAGAAAAAATAAACACTAAATAATAAACATCCTCTCTAAAATAATAAAATTTTATCTGAGATATGTTGTCATATTTCTCTGTTTGAATATTGTCTCTTTTGATGTTTTTCACTCTAGCGATGGATTGTGTGATGTCAGAGTGGTCAGAGTGGTCAGAGTGCAGTAAATCCTGTGGGAAGGGTCACTTGATCCGTACACGCATGATCACGCTGGAGCCTCAGTTTGGTGGGGATCCGTGCCCTGAGATTACACAGAGAAAAACATGCAAGCTCAAGAAGTGTAATCAAGGAGGCATAAACAGTGACGAGAGGAAGAGGCGCAAGGAAGACCGTAAGAAGAGGAGGAACAAACAGGGAAGGGAGGAGAGTGCCGATGAGCTCGCAGGTGAACATGCATTGTCACTGTTGAAGGGATAATCCACTCAATAATTTAAATTCACTCATTATTTACTCACTCATGCCATCCCAGATGTACAGTAAATGGCATTCTTTCTTCTGTGGAACACAAACAGGGATTTTTAGAAAAAAAAAAAATCTGACTGTGAGTCCATATAATGCAACTGCTTCAAAGTTGTTGCATCAAAAAACATTCAAAAATGAACACAACGGTAATCGATACAATCACAGTTAATAAATCAGTGTCTTTTTAAGCAAAACTATACATGTGCATGAGAAAAAAGGCTAATATTTTTAACTTTTTAAACAATAAATCACTTCCAATTGTCAGCATGCCGTGAACGTCAGCATGTTGTGAAGTGTGATGTGAAACAATTACATTTTAAAATATTTGTAATAATCAATCTATGTGAGTCCATATTAATGTTATAAGAACTTACATATAGTGCTTATTTTTCTAAAAATCTCTCTTTGTGTTCCACAGAAGACAGACTGACTGACTCAGACTCAGCTTTGATGTCCTGTTTAGGGAAATTAAGATTGCAGCAAGATGCCAGAACACTAACCACATCCATGTACTTATCAAATAATTATTACATACATACAATCATAAAAAAATTATAAACAATAAAATGTTCAAAAACACATGTTAAAATACAAGTAAAAAGTATATTCTTAATACATTCATACATTTTGTACACTAAGTACACTTTTCTCTAGGCCAGAACAATTCCTTAGCTTAATGGCCACAGCCATGAATGAATCTTTAAATCTTTTAGTCTTGTTTACTGGCACTTTGAGAGGGCGGCCTAATGACAACACCCTGAAACTCAACAGTCAACAGCAGGGGCGGCGTTTCCGTATGGCAGAGTATGGCAGTTGCCGTACCCTAGCCCAGTCGGGTGTGCTGTGAAAAACTATCCAAATTTCATATCTCTATTATAATTCGTTATTATTATTTTAAATCAGAGGGTTTTAAAAATATTTAACCAATGAAAAGCATTAAAGAGCTTGTCAGTAAAACTTCGTAATGCCATTGGATCATCAAGCTCTCAGCGAAAGCTCGTAACTTCACCCCGCCTCCTTCAGATTGACGTGCTGCGCACAGTCTGGAGGAGACAGATCTCTGCTTTTTCGCAATGCAAGGGTAAATAAATAATTGATGTTTGAATAGTACAGCGTTTTCTTTACTCAAACACTATGTCTGTAAAAGCTAATGTTTTTGTGTGTTTGAAGAGAGTACAAGAAGTAGGTTATCTGCCGTATAGCCAATATACTTTAGTACGTTTTAAATATCCTGTGCATAAGCGCTTCATTTGAGATTTTGGCCAAGTGTATTAAACAACAAGAAAAACTAAGCTACAACCCATATAGCTACAATAAACGTTATATAACCTGTAAAAGTTGATGAAAGCATAATGCGATGCACTTTCTGCCTCAGATAACAGTTACAGCCGTTCTAATGACAGACAAAACACTCCATCTCTGTCATTCGCTGGTCAAAAACCTTGTTATTTCTATTTGAGCTTGATTTTCGTATAATGTTAAATGCAAGTGTCTGATACAATACCAACGCTGACAACGCAGTGTTGTTTAATTATTGAATATTTTTTTTTTCCTTTCTATCTATGGCCCCCCCTGCCTTATTTAAATAAGTAAATAAATAAATAAATTATTGAGCTCTTTTGCCAACAGATAAAACATTGGATTGGAAACTCAAATTATTGTAAATAACCACGCCCAAGTATTTATGAGTATCAACAATTTCAATGTCCAAACTTTTAATTGTTGTCATCAAAGGTGGGCACCTCCTATAATCAGTCACCAAGTCCTTCATTTTATTAACATCATATACATCTGGGATGGCATGAGGGTTAGTAAATGATGAGAACATCTCCATTTTTGCATGGAATTTCCCTTCAATAATCACCATTATATGTCATGATTTTTTGTTTTGTTTTGTTTTTGTTAGTAAGCCAGCACAACATTGCTGCAAACATTTACCATTAGTAATTCTGCATCATCACATCATCACTAGAAATACTGACCTTAGACAATCAGTATTATGTTATCACTTATACATATGTCAAATAAGCATCATAACATTACCACTGAAGACACTGACCATGTATTTTAATAAATTAGCAATATAACATCAATACTACTAATACTGTGGATAGTGGGGCTTTTTTAGTACATCAACATCATACCATCATAGCTAGCTCTTTTTTTAGTCCATCAGAGTCATAACATTAAATTACACATGTCATTAAATTTGTAATTATGCATCATAGCATCACAGCAGTACAGATGCCAACACTCTTTCCAATGGCAAATCAGCATCACAACATCACCACTGCAGATGCTATAATTCTGTTAGTAATTCTGTTTAATAACATTTCCACTACAGATGATACATAACCACTACAGACAGTGTCTCTAAATAAAAAGGCAGAGGATTAATTGATCAACAACAGTTGTATCTGGTCTAAATATCTTCCTACAGGATGCAAAATGAAGCCGTGGTCTGCATGGACTGACTGTACCAAGCTGTGTGGTGGGGGAATCCAGGAACGGTTAATGACTGCCAAGAAGAGATACAAGAATGTACAACTAACTAGCTGTAAAGACCGAAAGGAGATACGAGCCTGCAATGTCCATCCCTGCTAGAGCTGTACTGAATGGGCTTGTGTGATGGGACCCAATCTAGATTACGAACAGACTGTGACACACTGTCTTGCAGTATATTTAATGCACTCTGTTTGGGGTTGGAAAGCTGCAACAGGTAGTATGTTATTTTACTTTTATTTTCTAGAATTTATAGTGACCCAGGCATTGTCTAGCCTGTACAGGAATGGGAAACCAAGAAGGAGGGTGCTCAGAGTTGCAATGTACTGTATAAATTTAGATGTATTAATATGGATTAGTATTTGAGAGTAACAGCCATCTATGAAGCTTTGAAGAGGGGAGTTCTTTTGAAGATTGATTTTTCACAAGCAGGACCATGGCGTATTAAAGATTAATGTGTTCTGACATGAATTGCAAAACAAATTTCTCCTTTTATACTCTGTGATCCAAACACACACACATACAGAAAATAGCATCTTTCCAAAATAAATAAATTTTGAAATCACAGTAATAAGTGTCAGAGGTTCAAAGACATCATGCGATGTGAGGGATTTTTTATTTTTTTTTCCCTTGCTGTCAAATGAACAGGTCAGAGGAAACACTGACAGGTACCCATGCTCACATTCACCCTATAATCAAAGTGATCAGAAGAGCTACATTTAGATGCATGCAAACCATTCATTCAGGAGATCTAAAATGCTATGACCATAATTATCTAGGGTTTTGGAGATTTATTGCTGTTTTATTGGTATGTATTCATCCAGGTCTTGTTTAAATGTAGGTATTAGTATGTAACAATTTGAGGTACAAAAAATATACAAAAACTAACCCAAATCCTAAGTTTGTACATTTGGATAGACACTGAAACGTACAATATGGGGATATTGACAACATCTAAACTGTAAACACTATTACGTATTTACACCTACAGAAGTGTGACATATTTACAAGTCTTTTATCATAAATATAATTGTATAGTTACATTTTTACCATTTTATAGATATGTTTTAGATCCCTTGACCTACCACAAACCTAAACGTAAGTATAACAGACCGATAAGTGTAAGCATCATAATACTGTATATTTATTGGTAAAATATTTAAAAAAGCAGCACCAAAACAGTCCACGTGGCTAATGTGTTTCTCTGTCAGTATATTATAGTTTTTTTGGGAGGTACAGAGTAGAGTTTATGGAAGTTCAACAGAATCAGCAGTTTGTTAATCGCTGAAAATCTTATTCCAGTATACTCCGTGAAGGTGCACATATCTCATTCAAATGCATATATTCATTTTAAAGTGTAGTCTTGTTTAATATTTAATGTTAATCTTTTTTTTTTGAACGAGTCAACTTTCTCTAATGTGATAGAAAACAATTTGATCATAAACACAAAATCAGACAATTACATAAAGTATTCATAAACATGCTTGTCTATAAAGTTTTTCATATGTAAATAATTTAATTTAGATGCTATTAATACATCAATGTTGTATGTTTTATTGTCTATGCAAATGGTAGAACCACACTTTACGTAAAGTAAAAATACTCATGAGATCATGTTGATACACTGCACAATTTCTTGCAAAATTGTTTACTTGCATCTAAAGAGGGCTATTCTGTTTTGACATCTTCAATAACTTTTACTTTTTATTTCACTTAGCTCTTCAGTATACAGTGGCCCAAAAAGTGTTTTGACACGTGAAGTCACACTTGAAATGTATGATTTTTCATTGCACTGGCAGTTACAATATCAAACCAAATGGCTTCTGAAAACAAATGTCACACAAGTACAAATACACAAGTAGCAGAGTACAAAAGCTGTAGTCCCCAAACTTTTGAAAATGTTTGAGAATAATTTCAATCCTGACAGACATGTTGAAAAATATGGTTGTACAATGTTTAAAATAAATGATCCATGGGCTGTTATATATATATATATATATATATATATATATATATATATATATATATATATATATATATATTGTGTGTGTGTGTGTGTGTGAATGTGTGTTTGTTTGTGCAATAACAATCATACATTTTAAGTATGTTTTCTCTGTCTTAATGTTTGGGGGGAACACCGCAACACAAAATATTACTGGATTTCATTGCAAGCTTCCTTCTAGCATATATTTCTGCACTATGAGAGAAGGGAAGGCCACTCAAAATTCCAGATTGATTTACTTGAGGCCTATATGATGTACAAGTAATATCTGCTGTTGAACAGTAAGTAAAAAATCAAGACCTAGTCACTTATACTTGCATACTTTGCCCGTATATTTGCCCTTTTCTAAATCAAGCCCTAGAGCTGGTAATACATTTGATTTTAATATGTTCTTTGCCCAGACGTATCGCCATGTTTGTAAACCAGCTTTACTTACTTTTACAAGATTGCTGTAAAATAGTTGTGGGAAAATATAATTTTCTTGAGTAATGATAATGGCCATAAGCCAGTTCAAATAAATAATGGAACTGTTGTCTCCTGTGATGATTTTTTGGTGTGTAATTTTAGACTAAAAGCACATATAACCAGCCATTCCAGGATTTTCTATGTCTCATGTATGAAATGAATGCTGTCTAGGACCCACAGATCTGTTATGATTTTGTTCCCCACTGTAAGACATGTTGACGGCATTTAACTGAAATGTGTTCATTTGTTGGATTTTTGTTTGCTTTGATTTTATCAACCCTTCTGATAACACCCCTTTTATAAGAAATTATTCTTACCAAAGTCTTGCGTAGATGTTTTGTAGTTGTCACTCTTCCTTGTTGCTTCTCTGACATGATTCATACTTTTTGAATAGTTCACCTTTACAATAAAAGGAAATGTAACAAAGTGCCTAATTCATTTTCTGATTATTTGTGCAAAAAGTATCATCATATAACTCCACAGATTATAACAGTACAAACGCATCTAAATAACACATTCATCGTGTGTCGTGCCACAAGGCTTGGTCTTGGGCCCTTTGCTGTTCTCCACACAGTTGCATATTATCTGCATAAAAGTGAAAGATTGTTTGTTTGATTTTTTTTTTCTTAATGGTTGAGCTGTAAAACTGAAAAAATATATAGATTTTTTTTTATGATTACATTTACAGAGCGACTTACAAATGATGACAATAAAAGCAATCAAACAATCATTACAATTTAAAGACAGATAAATATGATAATTTGAGGCTTTTTTTTGTAATTAAAAACAATAATTTTTTTTTAAATATTTTTTTAAATAAATAAATAAATAAAGTTTGACATAATTACTGTGTATCTTACCTGTCGAGAAAAAGGCCATCTCTGGATTGGATTTAAATCCTTTGAAGTCTTGGCGCTGTCGCCATCTCTGAAATGCAGTTTGACGTTAATACAACTCTTTTTGCTTGTGACCTCTTCTCTTAACAAGGTTTCAACAGATAGACAACAGATAATTCCTCAGATGGCTGCCTTTTGAATGAATATTAATAATACAGTTGTTAATTGCTGATGGCTACAAGCTGCCAGAACTAACACACCTCAGACAACACTGCACACTCACTGCATACTTACATTTACCACAAAATTTACCCCTGGCAGCTGAAATTTTTTAGCTTATTACTATAATATAAGTTGTGTCTGAGTAATGCAAGGTAAAGTTTTGAACATTATTATATAATGAACACTAAAAAAAAAAAAAAAAACATCCCCCAAAAATGACAATCATATTGCAAGATCCTAAATCCTTCCTAAATAAAATGGCAGCTATATATTTTCATATATAAATCTCCATATATACAGTGCCTTGTGAAAGTATTCAAACCTTTTCATTTTTTTTTTCATTTTTATGTTGCACCCTTACAGTATGTTAAACTTTTAAATTACTTTTTTACACATCAATCTACACGCCATACACCATAATGACAAAGCAAAAAATAGGTTTTTAACATCTTTGCAAATTTATAAAAAAAAAAAAAAATAAAAAAAAAACTTAAAATGATTCCATTATTCATACCCTTATATGGGACACTTGAAATTTAGCTCAGGAGCATTCATTTTGCTTGTAGATGTTACTATACTTATGTTACTATACTATACCAGGCACTGCTCATCATCTGCAGAGTATCATCCCAAAAGTAAAGTGTGCTGGTAGCAGCATCATGCTGTGAGGCTGTTTTTCAGCGGCAGGGACTGAAAGACTCGTCAGAGTAGAAGAAAAGCTCAATGCACCAAAATATTGAGATATTGCCTTAATGAAAATCCAGTCCAGAGCATTCAGAACCTCAGACTAGGCAGAATGTCCATCCTCCAACAGGACAATGATCCTTAGCACACAGCAAGAGTGGCTTATAGACAACTCTGTGAATGTCCTTGAGTGGCAAATCAAATATTTCTGGAGAAACCTAAAAATGTGTGTCTGCCCCCATCCAACCTGACAGAGCATAAAAGGTGAAGGGGTGAGGAGGAGAAGAATGGCAGATAATTGCCAGATGCTGATGTGCAAAGCTTGTTGCATCATACCCAAGTAGACTTGAGGCTGTAAAGGTGCTCAGCTAAGTACTAAGTTAAGGGTTTGAATACTTATGCAATGTACTTATTTCAGTGTGTTTTTTTTTTTTTTTTTTTTTTTTATAAATTCACAAAGTTGTGACAATTCTGGTTTTGCTTTGTCATTATGGTGTATGGAGTGTACACCGAACAGGCATAACATTATGACCACCTTCCTAATATTGTTTTGGTCCGCCTTTTGCTGCCAAAACATCCCTGACTCGTCGAGGCATGGCCTCCACTAGACCCCTGAAGGTGTGCTGTGGTATCTGGCACCAAGATGTTAGCAGCAGATGCTTTAAGTCCTGTAAGTGGCGAGGTGGGGCCGCCTTGGATCAGACTTGTTTTGTTCAGCATATCCCACAGATGCTTGATTGGATTGAGATCTGGGGAATTCGGAGGCCAAGTCAGCACCTCAAACTCATTTGTTGTGCTCCTCAAACCATTCCTGAACCATTTTTGCTTTGGGGCAGGGCACATTATCCTGCTGAAAGAGACCACAGCCACCAGGGAATACCGTCTCCATGAAAGGGTGTACATAATCTGCAACAGTGCTTAGGTAGGTGTTACGTGTCAAAGTAACATACGAATGGATGACAGGACTCAGGGTTTCCCAGCAGAACATCACCCAAAACGTCACACTGCCACCACCGACTTTCCTTCTTCCCATAGTGCATCATGGTGCCATGTGTTCCCCAGGTAAGCACGCACCCGGTCATCCACGTGATGTAAAAGAATACGTGATTCATCTTCTTCCATTGCTCTATGGTCCAGTTCTGATGCTCACGTGCCCACTGTTGGTGCTTTCGGTGGTGGACAGGGGTCAGCATGGGCACCCTGACTGGTCTGCGGCTATCCAGCCCCATACGCAACAAACTGCGATGCACTGTATATTCTTACACCTTTCTATCATAACCAGCATTAACTTCTTGAGCAATTTGCCCATTTTTCCAGCTTCTAACACGTCAACTTTGAGGACAAAATGTTCACTTGCTGCCTAATACATCCCACTCACTAACAGGTGCCGTGATGAAGAGATAATCAGTGTTATTCACTTCACCTGTCAGCGGTCATAATGTTACGCCTGGTGTAGATTGATGTGTGAAAAAAAGTAATTTAAAGCAGTTGAACATAAGCAACATAACAAAATGTGAAAAAAAATGAAGGGGTATGAATACTTTCGGAGGGCACTGTATAAAAGTATATGTTGTTTCAAAAATTAAATAACTGGCTTTTATGGTGTCACTATACTAGCCAAATCAAATGATTAAAATATTACATTGCCTGATAAATCCTCACTGTCATTGAAAGCACAGAGTAGCCAATTCACTCCCATTAGTAAGTATACTAGAATGTTTGGTTGATTGACCAATTCTGCACCTTAACATGTGTGTGGAAAATAGAATAGGCCTACACACTTTTCAATGTCCATTTTATGTTTGCGCAATGTTTATACATCCCAGCAGGCATCAGACGTCTATGTAATGTCAGGTTGACGTTGGACATGACGTCGGACAGACGTTGCATTTTGGTTGAAAATGAAAATCGGGTTGACGTCAATATTTGACGTCAATTTGACGTTGACTTAACGTTGGATTTTGGTTGCACAACCTAAAAACAACAAAATCTCAATGTCAGCTGACATCGGTATTGGACATCAATTTAACATTGACATTAGACGTTGAATTTACGTTGAATTTTGGTCACCCGACGTCGCAACCAAAATTTAACCAAATATCAACGTCTTAATTATGACGTTGTGTGCCTGTTTTGTGCCTGCTGGGATCTGATTCCAAAAACATTTTTGCTATAGCACAGAGAATAACAAAAATCCAGAAGAGGGCATAAAGCTTGTTTAAGAACTAAGCTTTGGAATAAACTTTCTGATCTTGCAGATTCACACATGCTCTGTCAGTTAAATATAATCCCATTGTTTTCACTATGCAGAGAATTATTTTTCTCTTATTTATTTTATTCCTTGAATGTATTATGTCTCTCGTTTGTATCATGAAGACTTCACAATTCCTTACACCCAATATGTCAATACAGTTTGTTTTGTTTTTTAATGATAATTTATGTATACTAGCATGTACATAAATTGTGTTTTTACTGTAGCTCAAATTTCCAAGCTTCCATTAAATATGAATCAAACCTATATTTTCTCAATGACATGTTATAGTACATGACAGAATAGATCTATTTATCTATGTTTGTCTAAATTTGTTTAAACATGCTAATCTCTAGAGACGAGCTTTATCTCTTTAAACATGTAAGGGTGTTGTTTTGCTACTGTTCTGAATGATTCTACTGTAGTGTTTGGTTTTGAAAGCTACTCTGTTTTGGAACTATTTGCATTGTGAAACATGTTAAATAAATGTAAATTGAAGTTAATGTATTATTATTATTATTATTATTATTATTATTATTATTATTATTATTATTATTATTATTATTATTATTATTATACCTGTAAACGCAGCTGTGTCTCTTGTGTTTGGCCACTAGAGGGAGGTATGAAGATATCTGTTTGGCCCAGACAAATGTTGGGAAGGTACAGATCTGTTTCTCTGCTTATGCATGCTCTCTGTATGTAGTTTAAGCTCTCTGTTTAAGCTCTGTATTAATCTTAACCACACTGACTGTGATTAACTCTCAGATCCAGTTATGGCCGTCTGATCCACCATATAAAGAAACGTGCCACAACTGTTCCTGTAAAAGTTCACGCTTTTGCAGACGTGCCTGCAAACTATGTGTGATTTTGCAGTTGCCTAGTTTCAGTTTGCTAATCCCACACTTCTTTTCACACTAAGACTTCTAAGCCTTCATTAGAAGTTTATATAGGTAATGTGCATGACACTTACACAGATCAAGTGTGGAAGGGCCTCAAACCTGCAAAATGTGTGAAAACCAGTTCTGACAGAGTGACTTGGTTGACGTCACACTTCAGCATTAACAAATCACTGGAATGTTGGCTGAGGAATAACTGAAGTCTCAGGATATGGGTGCATGGAGAGACAAATGAGTATTGATTTTATGTTTAACATTTAGAATTAGTTTTCCCAAAATTATGTGCAAGCATAGATGATAATTGAGAACTAGGGCGAAGGGGAATATTTTGTAAGTGATAATGGTTTTCAGTCGGTTCCTCACACAAAGCTATCATATGACATCAGAAGACTATAGTGCACATTTCATATGTACCAGAATGTTATGATCACCCCATTATGGTGTAATCTTAACAGTCAGAAATAAATTATACAGTATGAATCTCAAATATGATCACACTTGTATTATTACAACAAAGTATTGCTTATTAGATTTTAAAGATTCATAAAACTGCATAAAGGGTCATACACTTTTTATTTCATAACTAGTGTTACAATTACCCTTTTTAACCATCAATCCTTCAATGAATCAAACAATTAATAAATCAATGATTAAATCAAGAAAAAGAATAATCATTTTACACATAAGGAAAAAAAAACTGTTGAAAAGTTCTCAGAGAGTCTATCCATCCATCCATCCATCCATTCACCTTTCTGTGGAATGCACAAAATCATATGAAATAAATGACAGAATTGGATAAATGGATGGATGAAATATTCCTAGACAATCCTGTGTCCAAATCTTAAAATGCTTTTCACACTCCTACCACTCAGGGGCAACAAAACACTTTAAAAACTACCTTAAAGGACATTATGGTGAATAAAGTGGGGGGAGGGCATGAATGGAAATAGAAAACCCATCAAGTGCAGTTCAGAACTGCAGTCTTTATTACTAACCTGATTACCATGAGCCTGCAATAGTTTGTGATGCACCTTTTGAATGTGGTTGCCATGGGAACGTTAGTGATGGTCTTAGCCCTCATAAGCTGCAGTCTCTTTGACAAATTCTGTTGTCTGAGCTCATGCTGTGCTCTACTCTAGCATAGTATATACAAACAGACAAACAAACAAACACAAGTTATATGGACACATAATTACACGACAATATTAGTGTTCAGGTTCCCCTGAGATACAAATTACAATGATGAAAGAGGAAGTGAGAGTGTAAGTATGACTGAATTATTCAGTATGCACATTAAACATTATAAATGCTGTCGCTATGGTAACGCTGTTATGCCTTAGCAAGGGCTCTGTTAGGGTTATAGTGATGTGTGTTGACATTTGTGTTAATCATCCATAGAAATTGCTTTGGAAAACAAGATGGCCACGTGTTTGGGAACTGCATAATATGCCACAGTTTTGTGCTTTCTAGTGGCTGCTCTTTCTCTCGGTCATGCAGGTTTGTTTTGCTCCAATGCATATAGCTTGTTTGACAGCAAGTGTTTGCTCATTCAGTAATCATTGACTTCATATTCTGTTGATATATCTAAATCTAAATGGCCTAAATGAAGGATCTCTTGTGCTTCTCTGCAGCTGTAGAGTGTCAGTATAGGGAGCCTTCAGACAGTTCTCAGTTCTCTTGTTCCTTTCTTCTATGTTACTAGTAGTATAATATAACATAGCATAACATAACAACATAACATAACATAACATAACAACATAACATAACATAAGATATAACATAACATAATATAATATAATAATATATCAATCAAACCATCCATTTTGAAAACTGCCATATGTAGGGTTTTGGGGATGCTGGATATAATATAACGTATTATTATATTAAGGCTGTCAACAGATTAAAATTGAAGAGTTCAGATGCAAAAGCCTCTATGTACGTCTGACATTTTTCTTTAAAATGAGCATTTCTTTCTGGCTACTATGTATACGTTTCTATGTAAGTACTGGTACTTCTGAATGGGTTGAGGCTGGGATTTAGCACATTTGAAATGAAAGTATTTGATGAACATATACTATATGTTCATATACTATATGTTCACTGTTGAAAAGAGATGGTGTTCATCCCTTCTGGGGTGGTGCCGCTCTTCTCTCTAGAAATATGGCACATAGTCTTAGAGTTCGTACTTGACTAACTAGGGCCCAGGTCAGGGAGCAGACAGACTGGCTAAACCGACCGTCTGCTAGCCGCCTCACGTCACAGAAGGCAGTTAATTCTCAGCACATAGAGACTCCTTCACCTAGATATCACACTATAGAGACTGTGTCTGTTCCCCGTACTAGAAAATACAGAAAACGTCCAAACCAAAGTAAAAGTAACAATTTAATTGATGTTCAACAAATAAAAATTGTTTACAATACAGAGAAACAACTGATAAAACTTGGCTTACTGAATATCAGGTCCCTTTCTACAAAAGCACTATTTGTAAATGATATGATCACTGACCATAAGCTAGATGTGCTTTGTTTGACAGAAACATGGCTAAAACCAGATGAATACATTATTTTAAATGAGTCTACCCCCCAAGATTACTGCTATAAAAATGAGCCACGTCCAAAAGGTAAAGGGGGAGGTGTTGCTACAATTTATAGCAATATTCTCAGTATTTCTCAGAGGGCAGGCTTTAAGTATAACTCGTTTGAAGTTATGGTGCTGCGTATAACATTATCTAGAGAAACATGTGTTAGTGATAAATCCCCTGTGATGTTTGTATTGGCTACTGTGTACAGGCCACCAGGGCACCACACAGACTTTATTAAAGAATTTTCTGATTTTCTATCTGAGTTAGTACTGGCTGCAGATAAAGTCTTAATTGTTGGTGATTTTAATATCCATGTCGATAATGAAAAAGATGCATTAGGATCAGCATTCATAGACATTCTGAACTCTATTGGGGTTAGACAACATGTTTCAGGACCTACTCATTGTCGAAATCATACTCTAGATTTAATACTGTCACATGGAATTGATGTTAGTGGTGTTGAAATTCTGCAGCAAAGCGATGATATCTCAGATCATTATCTAGTCTTGTGTAAACTCCATATAGCTAAAACTGTAAATTCTACTCCTTGTTACAAGTATGGTAGAATCATCACTTCTACCACAAAAGACTGCTTTGTAAGTAATCTTCCTGATTTATCTAAATTCCTCAGCATATCCAACAGCGCAGAAAAACTTGATGATGTAACAGAAACTATGGACTCTCTCTTTTCTAGCACTTTAGATACAGTTGCTCCTTTACGCTTAAGGAAGATCAAAGAAAACAGTTTGACTCCGTGGTATAATGAGCACACTCGCACCCTAAAGAGAGCAGCCCGGAAAATGGAGCGCAGCTGGAGGAAAACAAAACTAGAGGTATTTCGAATAGCTTGGTGGAAAAGTACCCTATCCTACAGAAAAGCATTAAAAATGGCTAGATCTGATTACTTTTCGTCTCTTCTAGAAGAAAACAAACATAACCCCCGGTATTTATTCAATACAGTCACTAATTTAACGAAAAATAAAGCATCAACAGGTGTTGGCATTTCTCAAGAGCACAGCTGTAATGACTTTATGAACTACTTTACTTCCAAGAGCGATACTATTAGAGATAAAATTGTAACCATGCAGCTGTCAGCTACAGTATCGCATCAGATAGTGCACTATAGATCCCCTGAGGAACAATTCCACTCATTCTCTATTATAGGAGAGGAACAATTGTATAAACTTGTTAAGTCATCTAAACCAACAACATGTATGTTAGACCCTATTCCATCTAAACTACTAAAAGAGCTGCTTCCAGAAGTCATAGATCCTCTTTTGGCTATTATTAATTCATCATTGTCATTAGGATATGTCCCCAAAACCTTCAAATTGGCTGTTATTAAGCCTCTCATTAAAAAACCACAACTTGACCCCAAAGATCTAGTTAATTACAGACCGATCTCAAATCTCCCTTTTCTGTCAAAGATACTAGAAAAGGTAGTATCCTCACAATTATATTCCTTCTTAGAGAAAAATGGTTTCTGTGAGGAATTCCAGTCAGGATTTAGACCATATCATAGTACTGAGACTGCTCTCATTAGAGTTACAAATGACCTGCTTCTATCATCTGATCATGGTTGTATCTCTTTATTAGTTCTACTGGATCTTAGCGCTGCGTTCGACACTATCGACCACAACATTCTTTTGAATAGACTAGAAAACTTAGTTGGCATTAGTGAAAGTGCCTTAGCATGGTTCAAATCGTACTTATCTGACCGCCATCAGTTCGTAGCAGTAAATGAAGAGGTATCATATCGATCACAAGTGCAGTATGGAGTACCTCAAGGCTCAGTACTAGGGCCGTTACTTTTCACGCTTTACATGTTACCGTTGGGAGATATTATCAGGAGACATGGTGTTAGCTTTCACTGTTATGCTGATGATACTCAGCTCTATATTTCTTCACGGCCCGGTGAAACACACCAAATTGAGAAACTAATGGAATGTATAGTCGATATAAAAAACTGGATGACGAGTAACTTCTTACTGCTAAATTCTGAAAAAACAGAGGTGTTAATTATCGGACCTAAAAACCCCACATGTAATAACCTAGAACACTATCTAACACGTGACGGCTGCTCTGTCAATTCTTCTTCATCAGTTAGGAACCTAGGTGTGCTGTTTGATAGCAATCTTTCATTTGAAAGCCATGTTTCTAGTATCTGTAAAACTGCGTTTTTCCATCTCAAAAACATATCTAAATTGCGACCTATGCTCTCAACGTCAAATGCAGAAATGCTAATTCATGCGTTTATGACCTCAAGGTTAGACTATTGTAATGCTTTACTGGGTGGTTGTTCTGCACGCTTGATCAATAAACTACAGTTGGTCCAAAATGCAGCAGCTAGAGTCCTTACTAGAACCAGGAAGTATGACCATATTAGCCCGGTTCTGTCAACACTGCACTAGCTCCCTATCAAACATCGGATAGATTTTAAAATCTTGTTAATTACTTATAAAGCCCTGAATGGCTTAGCTCCTCAGTACTTGAGCGAGCTCTTATCACATTATAGTCCTCCACGTCTGCTGCGTTCTCAAAACTTTGGCCATTTGATAATACCTAGAATATCAAAATCGACTGCGGGCGGCAGATCCTTTTCCTATTTAGCGCCCAAACTCTGGAACAATCTACCTAACACTGTTCGGGAGGCAGACACACTCTGTCAGTTTAAATCTAGATTAAAGACACATTTCTTTAACCTGGCTTACACATAACACACTAATACACTTCTATTATTCAAATCCGTTAAAGGATTGTTAGGCTGCATTAATTAGATCAACCGGAACCGGGAACACTCCTCATAACACACGATGTACTCGTTACATCGTAAGAAGAATGGCATCTACGCTAATATTTGTCTGTTTCTTTATTATTCTGTTTCTCAGTCCGTGTCCGGATCAGATGGCGCCGGGAGATGATGTCTGCGACCCTGACCGTCGGCGGAGGCCGGACACCTGGATGAGACCCAGGGACATATCCCCAGTGAAGACCTCGACTTAAATACAATAAAACTTAAAATTAAACAAAATAACTATAATATAATAAAATACCTAACTACATAATACTATTATTGTTAGAAATTGCAACAATATAAAAATAGAAATATAATACATTTATACATTTAAAATTTAATTAATACAATAAGTAAAAAAATAAATAATAATATCCTGGCCAGAGGAGAACTGACCCCCCGACTGAGCCTGGTTTCTCCCAAGGTTTTTTTCTCCATTCTGTCACAGAGGGAGTTTTCGTTCCTTGCCGCTGTCGCCTCTGGCTTGCTCAGTTGGGGACACTTAATTTCTAACGATTATCGTCAATTTGATTTCATATATACTATTTAAACTAAACTGAGCTAGACAATGACATCTCTGAATTCAATAATGAAATGCCTTTAACTGAAAATTGAGTGTTTAATCTTATTATTATACATTACTGACACTCTATCCTCCAATTTGATACTGTTAAGTGCTTTGACACAATCTGTATTGTTAAAAGCGCTATATAAATAAAGGTGACTTGACTTGACTATATGTGGAGAGCATTAACTCAGTATTGTTATCTCATTTTTGACCAAGATGGCCTTTAGAGGCTTTTGCATTGGAACTCTTCAATTTTAATCATGATTAATCTAACACATATTGTGAAATTAAGCATATTCCATTTGTCTTGTTGACCACATTAATTTTGTCATCATTTGCTATATCCAGCAAAATAAAACATCAGATTGAAGGTGTGTGTGTGTGGTGAGCAGCCTGGAATTCTGGATTCTCACTGGTGAGTTGTGGCATTCTGTAGTAATGCAGTTTTGTATCCACCTTATTCTTCAACAAGGAAATAAGCCTATGGGCAAGACTTCTGGTTCATTAGCCGCTATAGGGAAATAACAAGAAGAATAACAACGTGCAGTAAACGATAAGACTGTTTGCACTACGAACCAGTTTGTTCACAATTAATACATTAAAATAGTAAGACAAACCAATTTGCAATATCAACCAGCGAAACAATCTGTTTTTTTTACAGTTAAAAAGAGCTGGACTGGAAGCCAGACCCATAAAATACAAATGGCTGCGCCCGCACTTATGGGAAAAAATAAGGTGGATAAGGATCAAAACTGTTAGACATCTAATTTCCTATGAGCTGCCTTGAACGTTTTGGTAACCTTTTATAGTTTGGGGTCCATTTTTCACTATTAACTTCTTGCTAATTAGAATGCATATTACTAGCATACTGGCTGTTTAGTAGTACTTTTAAAGCACATATTAATACCTTATTCTGCATGACAACATTTTAGATTCCTTAATCCTGCCCCACACCTAAACAACTACTATACCTTAGTATCTATTAACAAACAGTGAAAGTCATAGTTAATAGTTAGTTAACAGTGAGAATTGGTTCAAAAAAACTGAAGTGTGGCCATAGTTGAATTTCTCTTGTATCCCTTTGCACTCTCTTCTCACAAAAAAAATAAAAAAAAATAAATAAAAATAAAAATAAAAAAATAAATAACTCAAATGTTTCATGACCATTTATTTATATATTTAATAATAAAAAAAAATCCATACAAAATTTGGGATAATGTACAGTGTTATGGACGGAGTAAGGGATGCCAATGCAAGCTTTATTAAAAGAGCAAAGTCAAAACAGGCAGGATCAAACACCAGAAAACAACCAGGGAAAACAAAAGAGTAATCCAAGAAACAGGAAAAGGTCAGGGCAGGCAGCAAACAATCACAAACCAGGGAAACAGACCAACGTCAAAAAACTCAAAGGCAAAGCAAAACAGGAAACAAGAAAAACACTAGGAAATATCTGCTAACAGCTAAACAAGACACAGCAAGGTGTGTGTGAGAGAGTGTGCAGCTTAAATAGTCCCACTGATGGGTAACAGGTGTGTCTATAATCAGTTCCTAGGCAGGAGGTAATGGGAAATGGAGTCCAGGATTGAGTGGCAAAGGTATGGGATGGAGTGCCCTCTAGAGAAGCTCATGGGCACTCCAGCTGGAGATCGGGACATACCGTCACAGTGATAGGTCAGTGTCACAAACTGAACCCCTTAGGGTGAAGACCATGCCTAAGAGGAACTCTTACGTATGGTAAAATCACTGTAATGCATAGGCTCTTGTAACTAATTGCTTTTATAAACCAGTGAAAACAGCAATATGATAAAATACACAAAATTATTTATTATTAGTTATAACAACTAAGTATCAAGTAATGTTGTTTATAGCAATTCATATTAATATAGAATGTGTCAGGTTATAACAGACTTGGAGACATTTCACAAACAGGAAATTTTGACAGAGTTGAATAATGAAAATTTAGGTAAGTAATGCCAGATACTGCAATGTGGGTGATGATGATGATGATGATGATGATGATGATGATGATGATGAATAATTGGATGTTTTCTTTACCAGATGCAGAATGAAGGATGATGGAGTGGGGCAGATGGAACCAGGAGGGTACTCACCTCAGATGGAGATAGATAAGTAACTTTGGTACTTGGAACTAGACAATGGGATTGCTGGAGCACTGGAGAGATGACTGAAGTATGAGGGAGATTGCTGGAGAATCGCAAGGTAAGCAGAGCAGATAATGGTAATGAGCCTTCTCAATCGAGGCCAGACAAAGAGTGACTGTGAGGTGTGTGATTAGGTACAGTTACAAGAGTTGTGAGAGTGATTGCTGGGTGTTGGTAACGTGCATGCAGAGGTATAAACTTGCAAAGTCTAGTAAAAGCTGTAAATCTTTGATGGTTGGAGTTGGCCATGATCGTACTGCATCAACTTTAGGTAGAGAGGTCGTAATGAAAGACATGGAGGTTGGATTGGACATGCTGCAATAGTGTATCCACCAGTCCCACAACATAAACATAGTCCCTGGTGGTACTTGTTCCATTCACTTGATGCTGGTTCGAATCTTCAGAGCATAATCAGTTATAGAACTTTTTCCTTGTTTTAAATTATCTAACTGCTAGCCGACTGAAGAATCACCAATGGGGCATCCAAAAACTTCTCTAAAGTGAGCTACCAAACTATTAAGAAATTGTGTTACCGGCCCAACCTGTTGACAAAGGGTGCAATTGCAGTCCTCCACTGAGCCAGAGTAGGGCACCAGATTGACAATGGGATTTGCTATGTAGACTGACAATGAAGAAGCACTGAGGTGAATGACGGAGGTGGCTGGTGCAGTGATGGATCCAGGTGCGGTGAGGAAAAAGCAAAGTGAGTCGACAAGGTCTTTGAACAGATTGAGGCCTGTTGGGTTTATGGCGGTGTTGGTCTGACCTTCTGTCAGGGAATACCAGACTCTGAGAGAGAGATATAGTTGAACCCACACAGATAGTTTATTGACACAGTTGGACAATGGAAATGCAGGTAAGTATTGCCAAGTCAAATATTGCAATGTGGGAGATGATAATGAATAATTGGATATTTCCTTACCAGATGCAGAATGGAGGATGATGGAGTGGAGCAATTATATAATATTATATTGTACAAAATGATGTTACAAAAATGACAGTACCTGTTAAAATGTAATTTTCAAAAATCTGAAATTTTAAAGGATGTCATGGTATCACTAAAATGTAAACTGTCACTGAATCTTTCAAGAAATTGTGCTATTATATATAGTGACTCTCTTGATCTATTTTATTTAATATGCTAGCAAGAAAATGTCAGATGAAACCCAATGTGAATATTGACAACAATAAAATATTGTGAATATATTCCAGAACAAAAGTTACAATCTACACATTCTACAGTGAAAGATTACACAGTATGCAACCCCTCTGGGAATGTGAATAATCTTCATCTGATTAATCATTTGCATTATCCAAAACACACAAAGGACAAAGAGACACACAGACCCTTACAGACACTCAAAAGTTAAACAGTGTCAACCTCCAGTAAACAATGAAATGAGCTCAAGCAGGTGGTCTCTAATGTGTGCATATCTTATCACACAAGCTCATTTTAAATCAGTGAACCGCAGTAACAACAGCCTGATAGTGTTAATCAGTAGCGCAAAATCTGTAGAATTGAAGATCCAGCATGGCACAACTTTTTTTTTTTTTCATTTATTTTTGAAATGACAATTTTTATCAAACAGCATCAAGCATTAAAGGAATAGTTTGCCAAAAAATAACTCATTTACTCATTCTTTTGTCATTCTAAACTTGTATGACTCTTTCTTTATTGCAATACAAACAATGCCTTGACAAATGGGGTCCAGTGTTGTTTGTTGTTTCACAAAGTCATACAGATTTGAGGTGAATGACAGTTTTCATTTTTGGGTGACCTATCCCTTAAAAAATGGTTAAAATGCATACAGTAGTGCTGTTCTACATTACAGAAATTTGCCGTGCAAGACAGTGCATTAAAATTACATTGCCTGTGGAAGTGGAAAAAGCAATATGATAAAATATGCTAATGCCTGTTTCACACTGCAAATGTCAGTGGCATGCAACAGTGCTTTTTTTTTTAGCACCCATTTTAACAGATGAGAGTGTTCACATCAGAAGCGTAAGCATTGCATCAGGCACAATCTGCTTGTTAAGTCTGACATCACGCATCACTATTTTTGGGGTCCAAATGCTCTATCAGATCCTAAAAGCAAACAACAACAAGCAGTGCTAATATACTGTACACTCACAGTGTGCTGTAGTACTACTGCAAAAATAAATAAAAAAATAAAAAAATAAATAAATAATAAAAATTTTCAAACCTTTATAGTTAAATCTCAGATGGGCAGACAGTGATTAACTTTTTTTCTGAATTGTTAAAATATTTGTGTCTGGGACCATAGATATAGCCTCATTAGCGACTGTTTCTATGGTCCACTATACCCTCCATATTGGAACCTTCAAAGCCGCACCATGAACACTCAAGGGCAAGTTGACTGTGCATCTGCAACCTTAGTTAATCTGCAATAGGCTTAAGCAGATGATTTTGCTAAACTAAAGCAATACAACAAGAAAGTTTTAGCTAACATAACATTAAAATGTTACCATAGTTTAAAAACCTGTAATATTGAGTTAATACATATAAAAAAAAAAAACACATTCCAACACATTCTCGCCTTTGAAAGGTCATTCTATTTCTTCGGAAATTTAAATCTCTGTGGTTTTTACACACACAATGGTGTGTCATCTTGGAAAACTCAGATTCTTACTTTGGGTGATGAAAATGTGACTGTACCAAAATGGCAGACACGTTGACGTGTCTAGAACAGTAGAATATGGTATCTATGTATACATATCTATGTCTGAGATGCCAATTGCCTGGAGACTGCAATGTGCACTGTCAGTTTTTAAAAACTTAGCTTAAATTTGTGCTATAAATAAACAGTGCTCATAAACAGCTGTTGAGATTCTAAACTAAAACAGTGTGGAGGCTTGGACCCAGAGACGGTATTTGATATATCGCGACTTAGCAAGTGGATGTGTCTGCTGTTGCAGATTTGCAGACATGCAGTTCTAGTTGTGTTCACACTATCAGTGTGAATAAGACATCAAATAATAATAATAATAATAATAATAATAATACAAAATTACATTTATTAATAAAAGATGTTCTAGTGTCAAATAAGTGTCAACTCCTCAATTCAGAATTTTGGGCTGGAAATATCCATTTCATAAACAATGTTTAATGATATAAACCTTTTCACATATGATTGTTGGTGTTATTCAACCCAACCCTAAAAGGAAGAAGGTTCAACCCTAAATCTAACCGTCAGTGGACATAAGCAGATTGTGTGAAAATGTACAAATGAGATTGTACAAATTCATACATATTAGCCAGCAATTTTCCAAAATGTGAAATAGTTACAAACTTCTAAAATTCACATTTACGTATTTAATTTAATGTCCTGATTGTCCCGAAGCAAAAACAGTTAAAAAAAAACAACAAAAAAAAAAAAAAACTCTGCATTGCATTATTTCAGATAACATAACTGCTAGGGCTCCATCTCCCACCCCTACAATCTCAGCTGTGTTTCAAACAGTATTTAATTTGCATACATCACCCACATTAAATTCCCAAACAGAAGCATGCCAGCAGCACTACACATCACCCATAATGCCCATTTTACTGATCAGTGTTCCATTTAACAGTCCATAGTCTGATCTGAATATGAACTCTCTGTACATTCCCTACAGTCAAGTCAAATTTTATTGTCTTTACTGCATAGCAAGGGAAGAAACAATATATAGTGTCTCCAGAGCTACAGTGCAGAAATTTGTAACACATATTTTGTATGTCAGACCAGCATTTTTTTTTTTTAAACAACTGCATATACAGTACATTACATTGAAAGATGCCCCCACTACTACTTTGCCTCCAGAAGAAGTTGTTAACAAGAACATCAAGGGGTGGCCAAAGGGGGTAAGCTCGACCTTTCTAGACCCTTTTATTCACACTGACTTGAATATGATCAACACTCCCACACGCCGAGGTTACATACACTCACTGAAGGGATCACTCATAGCAGTTACTGTGTGGATGATATCGTGACACCAAAACCATCATCAAACATCTCATTCAGAGACCTTGGTGGCTCTCTCAGCTTAATGTCTCCAAAGTTGCTTTCATATCTGTGGACAGAGAGGTGCTTGGGGTAGTCAGAGCCAACCTCTCAACATCAAAAGAGCCTAGACTGTGCTTTGAAAATACAATGCAACTCAACAGTGATCCATTGAACATTTAGAAGTCATCCGGTGGGATCACAGAAAGCCATTGAGAGAATGATTTGACCTGAAGCATCACTATGTGTTAAGGGATTCTCCTCCATAGATAGCAACGCAATAGAAAGTGAAAGTATCCCAGTGGCAAAACAATCCTGTTGTCACAGCATCTACCACCACTTTAACTAAACTATATATCCGCTGGAATGCCACTCTCATGTACGCACGTATGACAGTTAGCATAAGCTAGAGATTACGGTTTATAAAGGTTTAAAAATGGATATCTTTCTTACACCAATGCATTGATTCACTTCAGAAGGCCTTTATTAACCCCCCGGAGCCATTTGGAGTACAGTACATTTAATGATGGATCGATGCACTTTATTGGACTTCTATTGGACTATTGAATATCAACAGCCATTCACTGTCATTATAATATAATTTTTAATTATCTTATCATTATATATATTTTCATTATATATATTTTTTATATAACTCAGATTCTATTCGTCTGAAAGAAAAAAGTCATATACATCTATGATGGCTTGAGGTTGAGTAAATTATGGGGTAATTTTCATTTTTGAACTATCCCTTTAATGCCTTTACTGAATATTAGGTCTGTAAGTCCTGCATTGTTTCAGCGTTCATGTTCTATAGTTTACCAAAACAAAGTCAGCATTGGATTCCTCAAGGCTAAAAAAAAAAAAAAAAAAAAAAAATTATATATATATATATATTTCCTTTTATTAATTAAACCATTATATTTATTTTAAAGTTTGCCTGAATTTCAATTGAAAGTTCCAAAGAACAGTGATTATTTATTTAATTAATCAGAATATACAGGTACCTTTGAATGACTGCCAACTGAGAAAGTTTGGCACTCAACTTTAGTAAAGTCAGAGTATTGTGCATACAGTGGAAGAGTAGAAAATCGATTGTGCTCATCCCTTACTAATAAAACTCCAGGTGTCATTGTGACCTGACAGCTACTCTACGGTGATCGACACTGAAAGTGAATCTGCCCTACAAGACAAAATGCATATTCAAGTGTGCTTTTATATTGTCTTCTTTCTACCTTGTCCAACTTATTCATAGCCTACTCCTTTTAGATCAAATGTTCTCTATATATCTAATAAATACTGACATTTCACAAAAAGTAAAGTAAAGTAAAGTAAAAAAAAAAAAAGGTTTCTTATAGTTTTACAGTTGGGTGTGTTTGAAAAATAAATAACTGTAATGTAATCAGTCTATCACAGTGTTAAAATATTGGTTATCATTACTGGCCTCAAATTTCCTAATTAGTGCACCCAGTGGCAAGGCTTACCTTTTTTAGTACTGTATGTGAGTGCAATTGAGAATTCCTGGAATTCACCAAGCTCCGGAAACTGAAGTATACTAGAACTTACTTATTACTATACTTATTCCTCATTCAGATAATTTCAAAGCATGCAGTATAGCTCTGATATAGTGCAAGTCATGTGTTCAGTTAGACAACATTATGCTAAATGCATTATTAAGGCAGTAAATATAGTTCATTTTTGTAAAGACAACAATATAAGGATAATATTATGTCAGTCTTTTTAAGTCCATGTTGGCATCATTTTCAGTCTTCAAACAGAAGCTGATGAAGTCTCTAGTAACTCTAGGATTGGCATCCTGTAATAAAAACAGGAAAGCAAATGGTGAAGGATTAACATAGCGGCTGTTCATTTTATTTCAGGCAAAGATGATCCATGCATTGTTACAGTTTCATTAGTCATAATTGTAATGTAAAAGCTTGGCTAAACAGATGTGTCTTTATTGTAGTATCACAACATCATTACATCACTATTATTTCTATTGTTTCTATTAATGTTATATTTATACCTACATATTACTATATATCCAACAGATTTGTGGCTACTGAATCATTATAAAAAATATATATATAAATAAATAAATAAAAAAAAAATACAACATAAAAACCTGAACCATTACACCACTAATGTTTACAAACTAAGATGTGTAGAATGGTTGTTGAGATAAAACTTTCATGATCACAGCTTCCACAGAAGCATTTTCTGTGCTTTCATACAAAGTCTAATCTCATCCCAAAGCAAAGCTCTTGTTTCTCTCAACATTGTCCCATGTAAAATTCATGTATTGGGTTGTTGAGTCCAGGTGTTGGCTGCAACAGTGCACGATTGTCTGGCATTTTAGGACCTCACATATATATATTGTTTTTCTCACTTATTTTCCCCATATATGCTATTTTTGCCTTCTTTTTCTCTGATGTACTATTAAAAATCTTCATAATAACGATATTTTCTCTCTTACCTCTTACTCCTTTGACTATGCCTCATATTCTTACAGCAAAAAGCTGGGTGTGTAAGGTGTGAAAACGATCTGCAAGGCAAATGTACACAAATTTAGTGAAAATGTACAGTCAAGACACTATGCTGGAAAAGCATGCTATTTGAGGTAGAGAGTTATTATACAATGTCTACAATGTTCGGTTGCCTCAGTTCGTTCAGTTGTAAGATGTGCAAAACATCAATGTAGTGTTTTCTTATCCTTCAGAGATGCTTATTGGAAAACAACTTTTTTCAAACAGCTGGCATTGTCACATTACAGAGAGAAAAAAAAAAAGTCAATTTAGTAATATCACTACTTGTCTGGCTCATGTCACATTCTGTTGTCTATTCTGAATCATTACACATGCTCTACGTGAAGATGAAATTAACCTATGGCTCATAAACTAAGTTCCTGCTATGTAATCCTTAAATTGTCAAAATGAAAGGATTATGCCTGAAACTAAGAATAGATGGCTCTAAAACTAATGTGACATGGCAATCAAGCTGATCCACATTTACCAGTGTGACTGACAGTGAATCGTAACTAGAAATACATGAACGTTCACATATGTTTAGCTGAGCTCTATTAGAAAGGAGAGGTTGTCTGAGAGGAAAACATGCTTCATCATTTGATAATGAATTGTAGCTCATGGAATGAAGATGGAGAGAGACAGTCTGGGTGCTCTCACAATAAACCAATTAAAAATAAGAGCTCACGATTGCACTGCCATTCATCAAGCCTTACATCACCATGACAACAACACCCAGCTTCAGCGGCTCATGTGTGTTCCACAGAGATGAGGAAAAGATGTCCATTCTGTATATTAGAGTCAAATCAGAAATGGAACACCTTTGACAGCTTGGCATCGCTACCTGTGAGGTGTCATGAATGGAAAAACAAATTACATGCAGGAGATCAAACCAATCCAAAAATTAGCTGCAAGGTGAAACTGCTCTTCCGAGATGACAGCAGAATTCGCCACACATATCAGGACTCTGTGAAATCTATTTCTGGCTTTGTAAACTGCAGGAAACAAGCATCAGTTTTCCAGGCTTTGGCTGCATTGTTGCTCTGCGTGATAAAACAACCTCGCCTGTGGCTCGCATCAGTGTGTGTTTCTGTGGCAACAGCTTCCCTCAAACCGTGACAAGCTTTTGTGTGTTGCCGGTGTGTTATAAGTGTGTGTGTGTGTGTGTATTCTCTAAGCGGGAAGTTGAAATCCCACACACAAGAGGAGGAGGTGACCATCGATCTATTCTTCCAGAGCTGAGCTGAGAGCTGGGAGGTGCAGTGGGGAGCTCTCGGCATAGCTAACATCCCATCAGGTGCCTCCCTTATGCTTATCAGGATTTGAATAGGATCTCAGCTCCCTAACAAGCCTCCACAGTCTCTGCTGCATATGTCAAGAGAACAGAATGTATTAGTTCTGCTCTACTGGAGAGTCACTAAGGCAGCTCAATAAAGATGTTGGAGTGCATTGCGTCCACACCATCTTTTATGCACTGTAATGCTATTATATTGCGATTATACAGCTTGTTCTTTGAAAGTAAAAGGTTTTTAAAATTGTCTGTCCTAATTAGGTTGTACTGTAAAACCCAAGAAAGAAACCCATTAAAACCCAAAAGAAAAAAAAAGAAAAATCTCAAATAGATTTCTCAAATACTCCCCCTAGAAGACCTTGCCTCATTCTTCTCATATGTTTTTCCTAATCTCACATTTGTCTTCTGAAGTTACAGACAAGATCTCAAGATTTCGATAAGAAATGCTTTCCCAAGTGCTCTGTTGACATGATATTGGTTGTGTACTGTTTCTGTATGTATACTGTATGTCTCATTTATTCTTCTAGTTGTATTTCTCCTACTCAACTTCAGAAGAAATATCTCAAACAAAAAGTATACATTGATGAAGCATGACTGAAAGTTCAATAAATCTCAAAGCTTTGAAAGTGTCACTTTAGAAAAAGAAACATTTTTTGAGTCAGCATCCATTTTTTGTCCATATATTTTTCTTCATAAACTTGATGAGTTTGTTGCTTGAATGTCATAGGTTTTGCACAGCGGTGACTGTAACGGCATGGTAGAGTTTAATGAGATTAGCTGAGGTGTGGATCTAGATGTATTTACTGTATTTACTATATATCAGTATATCTATACTATCCACATTTTTATTTTTTTTTGGCTTGCATTAAGTTAAAATACTGTGTGTGAAATAATAAAATTATGTGTGCTCTTATAATTGTGTGGACAAAATCCTGCGAACTTCGCCCCAGCTCGGGACCTGTATGTAGGATATGTTCCTTCATCTGTTTTCAATGCAGCAAACAGGTCGCTTCATGTCATCTATGCACTCATTCAACTATTACAGATGAGTTACTGCAAAAAGACGGTCATTGTGACACTGTAAAGTGATGAAACTATGGTGCCATGTGATTTTAAAAAAACATTTTCATAGATTTAACTTTATATTATCGGCTCGGAAAATGTTAATTTGACTAAAAACACGAGAAACCAGAAATGTAAAGCACCGTTCCAGTCGGGCAAGTCTTCTGTGTTCAGAAAAAGGTGGATATATAAGTATATAGATGTGAAATGTGGAAAATTCACTGTAGATGGTTATAATTGTACTGTCCCCTTGACTGTAAAAGTCAACGTGTTACTGAATAAATGTAGAAGCATGTGTGTTTTAGTCTCCCACATATTCACCGGTTCTTACTGGTCATTCAGAGATTAAATATTCATGGGATGAAATGGAGGAGAGTTTTTACTGTCCTTTATCCTTACTTCCATTCAGTTTTTCAGTGCAAGCAGTGTACTTAAGCTCCCCCGGGATGAGCATGAGCCGATGAGAAGAGGCAGTCAAACAGAGGAACACTCAGTGTGGAAATGATCCATTTACCCAAGTTAATCACTGCCTTCTGCTGTTCAAGGCCACCTAATGGGTTTACTAGAGCTCACTCTGCAAAACGCACACACACAGGCACACACACACACACACACACACACAAACATTGCATCATTGCAAGCCTCTTCACTTATGCTGTCAACAAAGGAAATACGGTGTACAGTGGCATCTATTGTTATTGTGCATGTTAAATTATTAATTTCTAAAAATCAGATTGTAAACATTTCTGCTAATTTTGTGTATTGTTGCTGTGGATTGTTTCCCTTATGACACACTATTCTTCATTAATTAATTATTAGGCAGAAATGGATGGCCACCACTATGAGAGTGCAAGGAGACCCAGAGGGTGTTTTCCAGACAGTGAATTCATCATTTTACAACCTCTTCCTCAGGGCATTTGGGACCTATACATAAGGGGTAGCTTTATGTATAGTTCACTACATCTGACAAGGAAATAAAGCTTAATATAATGTCACAGGTAGGATGTTCAATATGCTATCACCTTTTATATCTTCAGAATAAAGTTGTCACATTTCTCTTTTGTATATCTTAAATTAAACTATAGCATTTTGGGACATATCTATCATGTCACATCTGAGACACAGCCTACTAACGGATTTAATAATTACAGTTCAGGCTCAATAGGTTTTTACCCAGTGGCTACATTTTATGCTTTTTGCATCATAATTGTTACTTGTGAGATCTCAGAAAGATGGAGAAAAAAGGAGGCATTCAGCTAATCAAGTTTTTCAATATAACAAGAACAGTCTGAGCAAGTGTGTTTGAGCAGGTTAGCGCTAAATTCTGCAGGCCAATTCCAAATAATTCATAAAATGCAATGTCAGTGTTGGTTAATGGTTATTATTACAGTAAACAGTGATGTGGAACTCATGTTGAAGGCAGATATGACTGCTATGTTACACTGCTCCAGGGAAGACACAAACTGCTTGACAATAGCTTTAATAATTCAGAAAGCTTGCCTGAGAGATCGTACCTGAACATCACAACCCTGTTGGCACAAAGGATGCACACAGCCTTTTCCATATTTGGACATTTGGGAAAGTTTCCAGTTAATGCTTCACTACAGCACAACAAAAGGCTAAAGGCTTGTATTTTACTCTATGTTACAGAAAAAAAAAAAAAAAATGTGTGGTGTAAATAATTTATCGTTGAACACTGTTCCAATCATGTGCCATAAATAACTACTGCCAGTCCTATGAACATACTGTGTATTGCATGCCCTTAAACATCTTTATCTATATACTGTATATATTTACATTGATGTGTGTTGTGTTTTTAACGGAATTTGAACTCTAAAAGTCCACAAGGCCAAAACTGGACATAGAAACATAAGTAAAAACACAGATTTTTATAGAGAATTCACACAGAAATTTGTTCTGCTTGTGTTTCGTTAATGGGCCTAATATGTGACAAAGGCCTAATATAAATACATCTCATAGTTGCAAACTGATGAAAATATGATTGATCTTGTTTAACAAGGAGGGTTTTTGGTACTGTTTGGTACTGTGAGGAAAGTAAGAAAATAAAGTAGCCCACTCAGTATCAGCAGTCAGAATCTAGATTTACAATCTCTTTAGACTGACTTAATTAAACAGCATGGTAATGTTTAAAGAAGTATTTCATCAGTTCAGCATGACCCTTTAGCTGTGCAAGTTCAACATGACATTAATTGAACTGAATGAAGCTTTTTCCCTTGAAACACAAAGAATGAAGATTGCTGATGCGACAGCACAGTGTATGTGACCTGTAAAAAAAAAAAAAAAAAATACATGAGTCAACCATTTCATTCATCCAGTTGCACTGATACAGCTGCAAGCTAATAGATAATAACAACTCAATAAGTATATAAATACATCAATAAATAAAGCAGAAATACCTCTGCAAAACAGCCTATTTTGATGTCTTCAACTAAATGCAAAGCCCTAAAAATTATAATGGCTTTCTATATTGCTGTATTCAGGACCCAATGCAGCTTTCTTGCGCCGAGATTCAATGATGTTATTTAAATGTTAGATTCATACATACCTTGTTGCCTTCCTACCTACATAACCTGTCTGCAAAAACAGCAATTTTCAGCTTTCAGGACTCTTGCAGTATAACATAATAAGTGTGACAAATAAGGACTGTAGTCATAGCTGAATACATGTTCAGTCATTACATGTATTCATATATATATAGCAACCATCTTGACACAATAGCAGTTCTGCAATGAAAATCTACTGCATTTCAGAGTGCCATTTTTTTTTAATGAGCATCCATCCTGCCATGTCCTGTGTATAACAGTGAGTACAACAAGAGTTTTAAATAAGTGATGAACTATTTGTGAATTATTCATTAATTTGTAAACATGGATGTGCCTTCCACACTGTTTGCACTTTCAGTTAGTTTGCAGAATGGAAGAAAGAAAGGAAAATGGAATACCTAAGCTCTTTTTTCTCATATATCAAAAACATACAGGGGCTGTGGCTGTAAAGTCACTTATGTTAAACCCTGTGCACTATTCAAAAGCAGTACTAACATGAAATGTGATAATAGTATGTTTATTGAAAATATTGAAAATATTCCCCTCAGCCTAAACTGTGAAATCTTATACATGCTAATGTTCATTTCAAACATGGCACCAAACATTTCAAACATTGTGTCTCCACCTACATTTTTATGCAAAAAAAATAAATAAATAAAATAAAATTATATATATATATATTACATATACAAACAATTTACTGCAGTTTCCAGTTTAAATGCACACCAGTGGCAGTAAAATACCAACTGTTTTTATTCCTGTTTACATAAATTATAATTGCAGGGGCAGATTAACGATTAACAAAGATTAATAAAGACTGTTTTTTTGTTTGTTTTTTTGTTTGTTTGTTTGTTTTACTGTGTCATGGCTTCAAAACACTTTCACTGTTGTGTACAATTTGTAAACTTATATATTTTAACATTTGCATCACATTACCAGCACCACATGTATCACTTGATGCAGGAAATGTACTTGGTAACTCACCTGATTCAGCATTCTATTTGCTAGTGTTTGAGTATGAGTCTCGTGAAAAACGAATCAACATAAAAAAATAAAATAAATAAATAAATTTGTAAAAATAAAACATTGCCAGAATTGCATCTGTTTCGAATAAACTAAACACACTTTTTGTGGCTTAAATAAAGAAATAAATTTAAAAAAAAAAAAAATAAATAAATAAATAAATAAATAACCGTCCATTACTTGTTGAGTTTGGTTTTGGTCTGTTTGTTTATGATACGGTTATTATAATACTTAATATAGCTCACAGGTTTAATGGACCCTTAGAATAAAAAAAAATATATATATGTCATTATTTACCCACCCTCATGTACTTTTTAAACTGTCGATGACTATGATGGCTATGGCTATGAATTATGTAATAGCTTTTTGCAAGGAACAAACCAAAATCTAAGTTTTTTTGTTTGTTTGTTTGTTTGTTTGTTTTGTTTTGTTTATTTTTTTTTTATTTATTTATTTTATTTTTTTTTTATTTTTTTTTTTTTTTTTTGTAAAATTTTGAGCACAATGGCCCCATTTACCAATGTAAGTGTGGAAAAGAGCAGCTTTGACACTTTGCAGTTGTCTTTGTTCATGTTCTTCAGAAGAAATAAAGTTATTCAAAAGCAATGACACAAAAATGGGAAGAAAAAAAAAATAGTGGTAATAGTGGTGCCTTTAATGACATAAATCCACTCTGCAAAAAATAATATATATACTAATGTCATACGATATGGTCAGTGATGTCTGCAGAACTGCCACAGGACAGACTTGTCTCTTTTCCCATACATCACCATGCCACGAGTCCTTGCAGAGTCCTTTGAGGGTTGTTACCAGGTCAGTGGCTGGATATTTTGCCTTTATCTGACTCAATAAATATATTTAGTAAGACACCTACACAAAAATGGTCAATAAATTTTATCAATGACCAACAGAGAGCTCCAGTAGTTGAATGAAATCCATTTCAGTGGTTCAATAGAGGCTGGGAACTCTTCCCTATGTTTTTCTTTAAGATTCTGCAGAGGCTGTTTTTGCTGAAAAGCTCCAGACAGATCATGTTACTTTTGAGCATAAATGTCTTTGTGAGAAGGAAGACAAACTGCAGTTCAGTAAACGTAATAATGTGGCATTTTGTGACTCTTGAGAGCTGCTCACGTCGTAAAAGGCAGCACTGCACAAACAGATTTGGTGTAGCAAGCTATATCTCAAGGCTAGGGACATCTGTATAGAATAAAGCCCTTTGCAAGCATTCATCAAGACCGCAGTGATTGTTGCTATGAACAACTTGTCAGAGCCACTGCCACTGTCACATCACACACACAGGCAGATGTGTGAACATTCTCCCGAAAGAGTGAGCACCAATGTTAACAGGTGCAGTAACCTACAACGCTCAGGAGGGACCACCCCACTGACGGGGTTGGCAGCTCTACTTCCATCAGCCCTCAGTTGGGAGTCTGGTGTTGACAGGTCTTGGGGAGGGTTACGCTGCACCCCGCTGAAGAGAGAGCAGCCATTTACAAGAAAGAGAATCCATTTTCAAAATGTGTTTAATAGACAGATGTTAATATAGCCAGATTCTTAAAGAAATACCTCACCCTACAGTGAAAATGCTGCCATAATGTACAGTACTGAGCAAAAGTCTTAGGCTTTTGGTTTTAAGCTAGTTATTTCTGTCTTTTGCTGTAGTGTGTCAGTAGGAAACCTCAGTTTGCATTTCCACATATTCCTTTTGCCATTAATTGTAATAATCCAGTGATATTTTTTGTATGCACAAGAAAGGAGTCTGACAACATCTAGGATGCACCACACAGAGATCTGATTTCACCGTCATCAAGTCCGACTGAAATGACATAAAGAATCAGAAAAAAAGACTGTGCTAAAATCTGTGGCAACATCTCCAAGACACCACTTAAAAAACTATGCGCAAGTATACCTAGGGCAAATGCTGTTTTAAATGTAAAGGGTGGTCACACCAAATGTTGATTTAGTTAATAGAAGTTAACTGATGAATCAAATTGATTTATGACATTATTTTTTAAAGCATCCTCACTAATGGCCTAACACTTTTGCACAGTATTGTGCCTTTATGAACAGTAGCTCTAAACCCAACAATGAGGAAAATCATTATTCAATTTGTGTACTTTTCTTCACACTTTGCGATCTGCAATGAGACATGTGAACAAAAGAAGTTTGATGAGATAAAGGTTTTGAGGTGGCAATGTGCACAAGTATAAATGTGACTTACACAAGTAAAATAATAATAATAATAATAATAATAATAATAATAATAATAATAATAATAATAATTCAGTGGCTTTGTAAATATCACAATAATAAATAACTTTACTATGAATATCACTTAAGTGATTGTTTGACTTGGACATACCAAAATAAATGCCCAAAAATCCAACAATACTGTAATACGGACTGTATATGGAAAGTAAATGTTGAAATAACTAGTTATTTGATGTGTTTTTGCACAAACTTAATATAGAAGGAGATAAGTTAGTGTTTAATGTTCTGTTCTGTTGGAATTTATAGTGGTTTCTATTATGTTCTTGTTTTGGGGAAGTTATATACAGTATATACTGAATGTTGCTTTATATTAAAAGCAATAAACGTCATGCAGTGATCTATGTTAGTTATGTTAGTATGCGTAAGTGCACTGTTGCAATAGCTAATAGTTAGTGTAGTTGCTATTTTAGATTTAAATGAAATATAAAGTATATATATATATAAATGTAAAGTGTATATATATATATATATATATATATATATAATTTATTTAATTTTATTTTTTCCCCTCCAAAACAGCACTGTAATTTGGATAAATCTAGATGTGTATAAAGGCATCCAGAATTTGGGGTATTTTAATGCATGCACTTATAGATTGTGAAAAGATTGCCCATTCCATTGTCTCAGCCATAGACAGGGAAGCACCCTGGACACATCTCCAGTCCATCATGTATTATAAATTATTTGTGTTGACTGACATTCATGAATATCTCTCTAGGTTTATACGCTACACTTTGTGAATGAGACTACAATCTCTCCTTAGGGAAATGTGTATCTCAATTTCATTGTGCATCTGAGTCACAGTTTTTATTAAACAATCTTTTACAAGCTTCAGAGTTAAACTGGAAGAGATAATATTACCCTGCCAATTAAGAATAAATTAAATTGTATACATATTCATAAGCTGAAGAGTAACCTGGGATTTATTCGGGAGTGAAAATCTGTAAAGCAATATTACACTGTTAAAATATCATCAGAGATTTCTTTATTGCTCCCAGGCATTAACTGGTAGCCAAGAATTTATCAGCTTGAAGTTTACAGCACATTGCATGGATATTTTAAGTTCAGAATCTAAGGATTTATTAGTGTCATTTTTCTTCAGATTCTTGGGGAAGTCAGTTTTAATTACAGATACTTTTATCATCCTTTTGAAAGCTCTTATCATAATTTGCACAAGTTACCCCTGAACATGCATGATATCAGTATTGTGAAACCAGGCCTTTTTGACAGGAACATTTGCCCAGAGTACGGCTAAACAACACAGCACACACAGACAAAATGTCTAATACCTCGAAAAAGAGTGTGCGAGTGATTCTATTAATGAAGAGCTAAATATATGCTATCAGTGATTTTTCGAAATAGCCACCATTAGTTAACTAATGATTTTAAACATTGTTAATGGAGTTCCCCTGTATGCTTGACAATAGTTTGTTAGCTGCTTTTCCTTCACACCACACCAAAAGATAGTTTTGTAAAGAAATTAATACATTGCTTTGACTGATATTGTATGGCTTATTTAAAAAAGATATTTAAAAGCTAATACTAATACAGAACGTGGCATATATTAGTAGTAGCCTGAATAGAAAGATAGTGGGGGCGTATTTGATCCAGTGGCATTAGTGCCGTTTATGAACCAAATAAACAAATAAGTATAATTGCAATACTCATTAGCATAACATATTTTCTTGATATTTGTAAAATAAATTAAAAAGTACTTATAATCAGTTTTGTTTGCAATACTGTTTTTAACAATACATTGAATTACTGAAACTGGTATGTTTATTGAATGCATCTGTTATTTTCTTGACATTTACATGGGTTAATAAACCTTTAAGGTGAGTTTTTTCATTGGGATCCTTTACTGTGAATCTAGGCATGTGTCATTTTTAACGAACCATTTCAAAGCTAAATGCCTTGACAAACATAGAAGACCTCTGTTTTATCGTATCCTATGTGTATATTAATTAACTGGAATTCAATTCAAACAAATAAGAAAAAATTGCAATACTCATTAGCATAATAGCTCTAATATTAAACCCTGCATGAGTATGTTCTCTTAGTTGACAGTCCAAAAATGCACATGCTTTTGGCTATTTGGCTATAAAGAACCTTTACCATCTGAAGAACCTTTCAGTTTCACAAAAGGTTCTTTGTGGCAAATTAGGTTCTTAAGATTATTAAAAGGTAAGCAAGAGATGGTTCTTTAAAGAACCTTTGACTGAATGGTTCTTTGTGGAACCAAAAATGGTTCTTCTATGGCATCGCTTGAAGAACCTTTTGAAGCACCTTTATTTTTAAGAGTGTAGACATTCTAAACAAATAAAATGAAATTCTAAGGGGAAACAAACAAACAAACAAACAAACAAAAACAGAAACATAATGTGATTTTCAATCATATCATTTCAACATTTCCAAGTTTAGCCTTAAGGAAAGAGGGAAACTAGTTCAAAAAAAAAGATGAATGGTGTTTTCAAAACAGAACAAGAGTTTTGATGTTGCAGGATAAAAGTTGGAATGCAATTTACTTATGAGACTGTGTTGGGCATTCAGAGGCAAACAGCAATAATTTATATTTGCCCCCATTTAAACTGGCTGGGCACAGAGGCTGTCTATAATGACATATGAATTTTGTTTACTATATAACATGCCAAAGATAGACTTCTGCTTAGAGAGTTGTCAACACTTGAGTAAACAACACAAACTTTATAGTTTGTCCTCTTCTAGGTTTATTGATTTTTATTCCACATTTTGCACTTTTTCACCAATGTAAAGATGACCTTAGTATCAACGATGATGTATTTTCTTCTAAAGGAAGCGTGTGATGAAGGCTTTGCTCTCCACCAAGGTACATGCATCTTCATTATTGTTTCTGGACAAGGTCTGTGCACTTCTGCACACATTGGGCTTATACACCCCACTGTCACTTCTAGACAGTCTTTTGGAAACTGCAGACTGAGGGTGACAAAAAGACAAAGAAATTTAACTTTGGCACAGTATTAATCAATGTTGTCTCAAATATACTAGACTGATAATTTCATGCATAGTTTTCTTTGTCTTTGCTTCTACGCAAAAATCTAAAGTCAGCTGAATGTTAAATCTAAAAACTGGAAAACACACACACACACACACACACACACACACACACACACACACACACACACACACACTGATATCCAACTTGTCTAAAGATTTAAAGACTCAGCTTCCAGAAATCAAGAGATTGTAAACACTGAGGAGCAACCACTGATAAACCGACCATTAATTAGCTGTGGATTGATTTTACGCTGTTCCACGTGTGGCCACTCGTATTGGTACTGAATAAATTCCCAGACATAAATCAGATCAGTTCCTGTTTAATGAGTAAAAGTAACGTATTAGCGTGCACTAGTACTAACTCGCTTTGGACCAAGAAACCCAGAATGATTGCGCTCGTGCTGATGAGTAATTACGTGGCGATCAGGCTGTGAGCATGCGCAGTGTCTTCAGCACCACGGCGAGCGTGGACAGCGAGCGCCTCACACTTCAGTTCGAGCGTGTGTGTGCGTGTGTGCGTGTGTGTGTGTGTGTGTGAAGGTTCAACCGGTGGCTTTTCATTTCTGACTCCACTCGCGTCGCGACTTGGCTTCACATCACGCAAGAACTTCACCGTGTCGAATAAATCCTGACAGGAAATAAAACAAAACAAGACTTACAGAAAGCCGGGTTTGTCCGTGAGAGTGGGATGCCGTCCGTGAGATGATGTTTCTCTGTGGGGGGATTGCGCTTTAGAAGCTCCACAATCCAGAAGGATGCTGGTGGGAAATGCCTGTCGACAGAGAGGACGAGATTTGTCAAAAAGCACTAGAACTCTTATCGGATCTTTGTTCTAAGGGGGAGGTGCAGAACGAAAACTGTTTGGATTTCATTTATTATTTCCGAGACCTTGCCAGGCCGAGGTATTCGGACTCAGGTAGGCGACACTCCTGCACAAAACGGTTTCATGTGCTTTTTTCCATCAGGATCATGAACTAGGTGAATACACTGAAGTACCATCGCAACTTCATATATATTTTCACGTAGTAGGTTCTTTTTCATTTGATTCAGTATCGACTTGTTGCTCAACAATTTATTCCATTTTAACCTCAAGATGTGATCACACTGGAGGAATGTCGACTATATTTACTGTGATACTATCTTTTACTCGACGTGTCGATTCAGTTTGGTGCATAGGCTCAAATACTTTTGTCAGAAATAAAATGCTATTATGTCAGAAATCTAATGTAGAAATGCTAGGGGAATAGCTATTATAATTTGAAACCTATTAAATTAACACAACCGATTATAATATTTAATTATTTATTTATGTATTACAGTTGCATTGTATGCAGCATAACCATATTACATTCTTGCATGATCCTTAGAAAAAATTCAGTGTTATGGAAATTCCAGATTTTTTATTTTATTTTTTTTATTATTATTTTTTTTTTTCCAATATATGTCAGCATTACACTGGAAAAGGGTTATTCCTTATGACATGGATGGATCTCTGGTGATCCACAAACTATCCAATAAAAAATAAAAATAAATAAATAAAATGAATAAAAAGTCCTCAATGGAGACACTCACCTCTGGTGAATTACGATCAATCAATAAATCAATATTAGTAGACTAAACATATCAAAACAGAAATTTAGCAATAACTCAGCTGAGTAACTAGTAATAATAGTCATGAGAA
The DNA here is from genome assembly GCA_039654775.1 of Spinibarbus caldwelli. Taxonomy (NCBI): domain Eukaryota; kingdom Metazoa; phylum Chordata; class Actinopteri; order Cypriniformes; family Cyprinidae; genus Spinibarbus; species Spinibarbus caldwelli. The sequence goes on along the minus strand of CM077239.1, from coordinate 21,909,816 downwards.
ATGAATTGAGGTGATTACAAGATGAACCCTTCATAGCTTTACACTAAACCTCTTCTTATTAAAATCCACACTCTTAATGTCATGTCACTTAGGATAGCCTGACCCATCATTCTCTTATACTTTGACCATGTTTCATCATCAGGAACTTTTTCTTTAGGTATAGCTGGAGCCACATTATCCAGGATGAAAATTGCTGCATTTGAATTTAATATGGCATCTGTTACTTCGCATATATGCTGTGTAGATAAACTTAGATTGAGACACAATACAAAATCCATTCCAACAGCACAGGCCAAAAGTGCAGTATGACTGCTTAGATTTAAATGCTACAGCACCTGATGAGCAAGAGGGCAGGAGTCTTTTGTGCTACACTGAGGTGTACCAAGGGGATTTGGTAAACGGCATTAAATCTACCACCCACAAGTTATGTATGTTTTTTTTTTTTTTTTTTTTTTTTATTCTTCACAATAGCTTTTACAATGATTCCTCTTGATGTCTGATGCAAGCTATGTTTATAGCACAAAACAACCAAATTTCAGGCCCAGATGGGCTTTTGTATAAGACACGGCTTTTGGTATAGGTCATGAAATTTTGGAAACATGTCTTAACTGCATGGCTGCACAGAGCCAAAATGTGAACCCCTCCCCCAACAGATGCACACCAGCTCAAGAATCATAGAAGCTATATCGGCATCTCTCGCACTCTCACACACCAAGCCCCCATCATGGCTGCACTGACAGCTGTTCATGGTTGGTTTTGTCAGTTCATTGAGAGCCAATAGTCTGCATCCTACCCCAAATTCCACAGTAGTGTAGTAATAAAAGGCCACAGCTGAGACATGTCATTTCATATTGTGTGAGTGGCATCCACAAAAATAAATAAATAAATAATAATAATAATAAAGTGTGACAATGTTTCTGCAACTATTTTGCAGAGTTGCAGAGACTCTACAAGTTGCAACTATATTTTTGCTAAACTCCAAAAGCATACCTACTGTATGCAAACAATTCACTGCACTTTCCAGCTGAAATTAGCACTATTGGAAGTAAAACAACAATAACGTTCTTCCAATAACACAAATTATGATTATAGTGGCAGATTATTTATTATTAAAGACTTATACTAGGGGGCTGTTGAATGCTTGAATCTGACTGGTTGACGAATGTGCAATTGTTTTTCAGGACACTTTTAATATAGTGTATGATTTGTAAACTACTACATTTTGACATTTGAATCACATAATCAGTACCATATGTATGGGTGTTCTGGCATAGTAAACTTGCAAGGTAGCTCATCTGGTACCTGCTACTAGAGCATGTTGATAAAATAAATTAAATAATTGCAACGTAAAAATTGAATTGATGCTTCAGTTTGCTTTTGTTAACACTATTGGTTTGGTTTAGGGTAGAGTTTAATGTAGGTGGTATGTTATTTTCAAACAAAAACATTAACAGTTTGGAACCATGCACAGGACAATTTATTTACAAACTGTGGCAATTCGAATAACAACCAATGTAAAACATTGCCAGATTCATGGTTATCTGTTTGAAAAACTGAGCCGATAAAACTCACTCACTGGGCAATTTACTTTGAGCTTGTTGCAAAACATGCCAGAAGCAATGTCATTTCACAGATGACATAAAATTTCAGGGTGTAACCCTGAATGTTTGTACTTTTTTTTGCACACCCCGAATTGTTGTACTATGGACTACCTGATCTCATGACGAAAACATACCTGTGGGAACTTTTTTGCAAGACGCGAAATATGTACCAATAAGTACACATTACTGCAGTTTCCAACAGAAATTAACACTAGAGGCAGTAAAACATTGAGCACTTGTAATAGATTTCGTACACAGTTATGATTACAGCTCCATACATTTTGCTTTCCAGCCATAACAAGCTTGATCGGTAGCTCAGTCGGCACAGAACTGGACTTAGGATGCGAAATCCTTGGGTACGAATCCCATGAAAAACATGACTAATGATGAAAGAGCTGAAAGATGAGAGACCGAAAAACAAGCTAAAATGGCACGATTGTGATTCTGTTCATTACGTCACATTCGCTTTTGTTCATACTGTTGGGTAAGTTTAGGTGCAGATGGTACGTTATTTTAAAACCTCACGGAGCATTAGACTTGTAGCTCCACTCAATGGACATTTCAAGTCAGAACTGCGGTGATGCACAAAACCAGCGTCACATAAAAAAGTACCATACGTACGCTCATCTGTTCCGGGGAAAAAAACTAACACTCTTTTAGTGCCACTCAGTGGACATTTCACATCGAATATGTCACGAAACGTACATGGCAGTGCATATTTAGTGTCTTGCGAAAAAGTTCCCACAGGTACGTTTTCGTCATGAGATCAGGTTGACTATGGACATGAATGATACCTCAAATTGGGCAGCTTGTTAAGGACGTGTACTATTACATATTTACAAAAAGGCCTGCTGGGTTTTTTTTTTTTTTTTTTTTTTTGCAGGTAGACTATTTTATTTGAACCATCTAGAAACCACCCAAGCAATCACCTAGCAATGCTCTAGCTACCACTAGAAAATGAGCAGAAAACCACCACGAAAATGAGCATCAAAAACCACAAAGAGATCCTTATAGGGCATGTGCAGCGAAGCCAGTATCTGTATCTGTTTTGGATAAAATCAGATGTGGTTGAGTCTTAAACTATAAGTTTGTCTAAACTATTCAAAAATCCAATTTTAAATGTAATTCTGTTCTCTCCATAGTTTACTGTAACATGAAAATATGCCTTCTACAATTTAGAAATGTTAAATTATTTATTTTTAAAATTATTACATTTTTATTTTTTTTTTATTACAAAATTGCTTTAAAGATAGCAAATTCTTAAGTAGAGAATATATGTGTAATTTGTGTGTTTGATGGGTGAGGCATATTCCCACCTCTTTTGGTCAAATTGCAGTTTTGTCCCCATCACTTTTTAAAAGCCTTTAAAAAATAGCTTGCAGAAGTCCTGTACAAAGCATACAGTCCATCATTCTTTACAATTTAATTCATACATTCTTACACGCATCTGCGATTTGTTCGGTGGTCGAACAGTTGGTTGATATATTATCAGACCCAATGACACAGTACTGTACAACCTCTGCCACATGTAGGTGTGATGTGAATAACCAGCCAAATTGCAAGTTGCTTTAGTAAAATTTCTAGAATTGTTCTTTACTTTTCGCTTTTGTTTATAGGTCAGTATAGTGCAGAGAAGAAAGTAGGAGAGAGAGAGGAGGACTGGGATAATGACCCTGGCCAGATAACAACTTTTATATGCCCTCAGCATGTCCATGTGCCATAGCTCTGGCAAGATACTTAGGTTATTTGAAAAACCTTTGTTTTGCAGGGCTAGGTGGTTCCCCTCGTATTTTCAGCAGAAATCAAACATTAATGAAGACTGTGCTTCCCAATACTTTGGATTTGATTGAATAAGCAAATAGACACATTTGACCAGTTATACGCCAAGAGTGTTTTTGCTCCATGGGATATCAGGACATTCAGACCAAGTGGCTGTGTAAACTGTAATTAAATAATCAGCAGCGTGAAGCCGGAGTGAAAAGAAAAGAAGCAAAACAATCATTATCCAGTGTCTCACTGTGTCGGAATGGTCGCCTTTCTGTGAAGCCATTGTAACATTGTTATTTCTTTTGGAGGACAGATGATCAAATGCTTTTTTTTCTTAAGAATAGACTTGATGACACAAGGGGCAATACTGAGTACCAAGAGCAGTGCTTGTATGATTTTGCAATCATTCAGTATTTTCAGAGCCCTTCTTATGAAAGTGATTTATAGGCATAACCAGCATTTGGTGTTCTTCACTGCTGTTTTTGGTTCAGAGAAAGTGCTGCAACATGATAAACCACGGGCTGGTCTTTCATTGCTTTATTATCCTCTTACTGGATAATCACATTTCATGTTCAACAGACTTTAGCATGTCACAAAATACTAAGGGTGAATGACCACCTATTACTTTTAAATGTTGCTATTACACCTTTTAGGGGGTCCAGGAGCAAACATTTCTTTCATGTTCCCTAGAATCTCCTTGAAATGCCTCTCTGGTAAATCTCACAAGAGGAAAATGCAATTTGAGCGTTGCTGAAGAGATAATGGTGCTTATTAGAGCTTTTTAAGCAACCTGGTCACAAACTGAACCATATTAGAAAAACCCTCTTTGGAGCTTCTTAGACAACCGGCATATTCACCATATATATGATATATTATTTAATTGCAAAAAGCAGTCTTTCAGTATATATATACAGTGGTGTGAAAAATTGTTTGCCCCCTTCCTTATTTTTAATTTTTTTGCATGTTTGTCACACTTTAATGTTTCAGATCATCAAACAAATTTAAATATTAATCAAAGATGACACAAGTAAACACAACATGCAGTTATTAAATGAAGTTTTTTATTATGAAGGGAAAACAAAATCCAAACCCACATGGCCCTGTGTAAAAAAGTGCTTGCCCCCTAAACCTAATAACTGGTTGGGCCACCCTTAGCAGCAACAACTGCAATCAAGCGTTTGCGATAACTTGCAATGAGTTTGTTACAGCACTGTGGAGGAATTTTGGCCCACTCATCTTTGCAGAATTGTTGTAATTCAGCCACATTGGAGGGTTTTCGAGCATGAACCGCCTTTTTAAGGTCATGCCACAGCATCTCAATAGGATTCAGGTCAGGACTTTGACTAGGCCACTCCAAAGTCTTCATTTTGTTTTTCTTCAGCCATTCAGAGGTGGCCTTGCTGGTGTGTTTTGGATCATTGTCCTGCTGCAGAACCCAAGTTCGCTTCAGCTTGAGGTCACGAACAGATGGCCGGACATTGTCCTTCAGGATTTTTTGGTAGACAGCAGAATTCATGGTTCCATTTATCACAGCAAGTCTTCCAGGTCCTGAAGCAGCAAAACAGTCCCAGACCATCACACTACCACCACCGTATTTTCCTGTGGGTATGATGTTCTTTTTCTGGAATGCTGTGTTACTTTTACACCAGATGTAATGGGACACACACCTTCCAAAAAGTTCAACTTTTGTCTCGTCAGTCCACAGAGTATTTTCCCAAAAGTCTTGGGGATCATCAAGATGTTTTCTGGCAAAACTGAGACGAGCCTTTATGTTCTTTTTGCTCTGCAGCGGTTTTCGTCTTGGAACTCTGCCATGCAGGCCATTTTTGCCCAGTCTCTTTCTTATGGTGGAGTCATGAACACTGACCTTAACTGAGGCAAGTGAGGCCTGCAGTTCTTTGGATGTTGTTCTGGGGTCTTTTGTGACCTCTTGGATGAGTCGTCGCTGCACTCTTGGGGTAATTTTGGTCAACCGGCCGCTACTGGGAAGGTTCACCACTGTTCCATGTTTTCGCCATTTGTGGATAATGGCTCTCACTCTGGTTCGCTGGAGTCCAAAAGCTTTAGAAATGGCTTTATATCCTTTTCCAGACTGATAGATCTCAATTACTTTCTTTCTCATTTGTTCCTGAATTTCTTTGGATCTCAACATGATGTGTAGCTTTTGAGGATCTTTTGGTCTACTTCACTTTGTCAGGGGGGCAAACACTTTTTCACACAGGGCCAGGTGGGTTTGGATTTTGTCTTCCCTTCATAAAAAAAAACCTTCATTTAAAAACTGCATGTTGTGTTTACTTGTGTTATATTTGATTAATATTTAAATTTGTTTGATGATCTGAAACATTAAAGTGTGACAAACATGCAAAAAAATAAAAATCAGGAAGGGGGCAAACAATTTTTCACACCACTGTATATATATATATATATATATATATATATATATATATATATATATATATATATATATATATATATATATATATATATATATAAATTTCTCATTTCTTGCACACTGGTCAGTTAAAATGCTAAACTTCTTTAGTTTAAAATGGTTAAATGCTCAGTATTTCCTGTATGTTCACACAATGTTAACACACATGCATTCATACAGGCAGCTGCAGCACAGTGGGAATCTCAGCTACAAGGCTCTTTGAAGCTCTTTTTGTGTTGGAATGTTTCTATGGGTTACTAGATATAAGCCATTGTGGAGCTTTCACTTTGAAGTGTAACTGACACACTCAGTGGACTGAAAAGAGTTGTGCTGCTTTAGAAGACTCTGCTCAGAGACAGCCCAAATCAAATAGAGTTTGGCAGCTGCTGTCTCTGCTGAATGCTGGAGAGATGTGGTGTACAAAAGAAGAGGATGGGGAAAAAAAGTCAGTCCATTAAACAGTCCAGGTGTGGTTCTGTCTAGATGGCATACAAATCTATTGATGAATCTTGACTATCTGAGTAACTGTGGCTTTATAGTGCAAATTTTTAATTTAGCTGAAGAAAGAGTTGAAGCATATATACAGGTTTTCATGTCTTACCATTTTGTTTAGGTTTTCTTCTGCAAAAATGTGCAAAATGTCACGTCTTATTAGTCTCTTTAGAATAATGCACCATCATTAATAGCTAACTATGCAGGAAGTACATTCCAGGTAGTGCTATTAAACTATATGGAAACTTATAGCAAATTTAGGACTGAGATTCCTATTACTTTACTTTAATAGATAATGAATAATTACTAAATGAGATAATTTTCATTTCATAAAGAATTACCAATTAATTACTAATTACATCATTAACATGTTTCTGAGATGTGAGCATTTGTAACACAGATGATGAGGCATACCTAGTTCTAAATTGCTGATACACATTAATATACCAACTGATTTCTTGTTAGATTTTGCTAAACAATTGTTTTATTCAAGATTATAATTTAGGCACAAAATCATATTTAAACTTTTGTCAAATTCAACATCAAAATACATGTAAATTATAGCATACCATAACACTATAGCATACCATAAGGGAAAAATGGTAATTTATGTCATGCTAATTTATTTCAACATTGTTTTTTAACTGGTTGATTAACTGGTTTCTCTGAGAGATTAAGGTAGCCCTGGCTGTGCATTATAAACTGTGATAAAGATAGTTTGTTGTTTGAAATTCAGTTTTATTTTTGTTATAAATCCATGGTACAATAGGATAAAAACATTAATACCATATACTGTTTTCACGATTTGTAATTTCAGTAGATAATGTCCTTTGCACCACAATCATTCTGAAACAGGTTTAAGAAAGCTGGGTATTTTGGTCAACTGTTCATCACAGATAGTGGCTGCGTCTGAATACCAAAGGCCCTGTTTACACCTGGTATTAATATGCGTTTTGGACGATCGGATCACATCGAGACGATCGAGGGAGACACATTCCAATTCACACTTGGTGTTTTAATCTGTCTCTTTTGTCCAATTTTAACCACTTCTGTCCTGATTTATTTTGAGGGGAGGGCCTATGGGCCAATGTATGTGGGCTTTTTCTGATCTTTCGACCTAATATTGTGAAATAAGCTTGCATAATTTACATATGAGCTGAATGTAGTGGATTCCTTTTTTATTGATTTTTTTTTTTTTTTTCCCCAAAGCTATTTTTAAAACGTTTACTGCATGACTTAAAAAAAAAAAAAAAAAAAAAAAAAAAATCTGCTAAACATATCAGTAAGAATTGTGCTGAGAGAGGGAAAAAAATCATTAAGTCACATATAACAGCAAATATTGTCCTTATAACAGTGGGAAAACTAAAATATTGTCATTATTGGTCATAAAGATAGTAGGAAGACATAATTTGAAACAGTAAGGGGTTTACTATTATTTATGCATACTTACAACAACAACAAACTGTGCCTTTGTAAAATAAAGAAAACAAACAGGACACACTTTCAGACGTCTCTGTTTCCTTAAACTTGTGCTGCGGCCATAAGAATGAAACGAAACAAACTTTTTTTTTTTTTTTTAATTTGTTAATTATTTAATTGAAACATATTTGGTGTAGGCCTATTCATTTTATTCCTATCACATGTCATTTTATTCTGTTTTTCTCCATTTTGTCCTGTTGTTTATGTGCATGCAATACTAAACCACTGGAGAAAAAAAAAAAAAAACATTTATTTTTTAATGGGACACATACATTATCCATTTTAATTTAATTTAAATATAATTGAACATTTTAATTTTGTCGGTTAACGGATAAGAAATGAACATCATAATATTTAAAGTGCCCCTATTATGCCATTTTTAAGGCTCCTAATATTGTTTTGGGAGTCTCCTACAATAGGTTTACATGCATGCAAGGTGAAAAAACACTTTTGTTTTCTCAAAATATGCGTTTAATATCACCTAATTTTCCAGCGATTCTCAAACGATTCGTTCAAAGCAGTTCTAAGATTCAGTCTCTCTAAACCCCTCCTTTCCATGAGCCTACTCTGCTCAGATTGGTGAGATGGCCCAGTCTGTTGTGACTGGTCTACCTCGTACAGCGTGTGTGTAACGGGGCTGATGAGACGGGAGACGTGTGGATCCATTTGCAGGCTTTTATTTAAAGGCATGGTCAGAAGACAAGTAGGGTTCAGGCAATGGCAAACAGGTATAACACAGGCAAGACACAGAGTAATCCTAGAACAAGCGTGGGTCGATGATCTGCGAACAGTATCCAACAGGGCAAGGCAGAGTGAGTAAATCCAGGTACACAGCAATAATCCAAACGAGGTGCAAACAGAGTCCGAAACAGCAGGCAAAGGGTTAATCCAAGTTACACAGGCAGAAGATCAAGAAACGAATGACTCAGGCAATAAACTTGATAAACTAGACTTAGACTTAGAAAACACGGAAGGGCTCCGTAATGTTGCTATCACTAGGAGAGAGATAAATGCAGACAATACTCGGCGATCTGACTGAGGAAGTCCATGGCTTAAGTAGTGTGTGTGATTGTGTGATGGGTATCAGGTGTGAGCATGTGATTAGGGAAATGGCTGCTGGGAAATGAAGTCCGGGGTAATGTGTGACAGTCTGTGTGGTGTGAGAGTCAATGTGATGACTGAGCAACCTCTGGTGGCGAACAAATGGAAGTCCATGGACCAGATTCATGACAGCGTCGGAAACGATAGGCCCTTTGCCATAGTTCTGTATTTTGAACCCGCGATAGAAAATATAAGTATCTATTATTTATCATACTTACAGGTTGTGATTCAGTTAACCCACTGGTCCAAATAAACTGGGTACTGAACCATCTTTCAAGAGCAAGAGTTTTGTGTATCCCGCGCTGAATTCCCCGAGATTAGAGAAGCAGTCGTCAGTAAAATTACATGTTTGCGGGCGGGGTCAAGTTGTTCGCGGCCGGCCAACATAGAACTTAGGCGGGAATTATTCAAATGTGTTACCCCGTGACGTATAGTCGTCACGGAAGTGGGATTCGAATTACTAACGACTTGTTTAGGCTGTATAGAGTCAAATCTTTATTTTGGGAGACAATAACTTTATTTATCGCGCACTTTCGGATTTACAACTTTGCAGACTGTTTACATTCACATACAGCTACATTACACACTGCATGAAAGGCAATATTGGAAATGGCATAATAGGGGCACTTTAAGAATTAGCTCAGCCAGCAGAGAGGAGGCAGTCTTTAGTAGCTGTTTGAATGCATCAGCATCCACAGTACAAGCTCAATCCAATCAAATGTCTTTTCAGATATCTCTGAAAGTGGTCGAAAGTGTACAAGCTCAAAACCTTTTAAACCCCGTTCACACCTCTATTTAACGTTGTCCACTTGTGATCGGATCGACAAAAATGCATCTTAATACCAGGTGTAAGGGCCAAAGAGTTTCAGGTATGATGATCTTAAAGGATAGTTCACCCAAAAATGACAATTTGCTGTTAATTTACTCACCCTCAGGCCATCCAAGATGTAGGTGACATTTTTCTGAAATAGTATCAGTAAAAAAAGATTTTTAGCTGAATCCATGGTCCTTGGTGATTCATAAAAAGTTCACGGCTATCATCACTTTGAGGGACAAAAAGGCATAGGCAACATAAAATTAATACTGTGGCTCCTGAAGATATATTGAGGTCTTAAGAAGTGAAATGATCAGTCTGTGCAAGAAACTGAACATTAATTATAATATTATTACCTGTGATCCATAACCTGGTCTTGAGTGTATTTACGAGAGTCTGGAGTCGTTTGCACCAGCTATACATAAAAAAAAATGGGTGTAAGCCCTATACGCTGGGCTTAGATACACCCAGCTTTACGATAAATATTTACACCTGTTGCACCAACTAAAACTATGGCGCAACCACGCCCAGCGTAGACAATGCGCGTCCACACTGACACATTACACCACAGTGATAGTTAAGTCGCCATTCACGCTGCAATGACTACAACTAATAATAATTATTAATTACAAAAAATATATTTTGTGTGGGTAAATTACTGTCAGCAGTGTGGTTGCCTATACTGATCTTGACAATTGCTATATATTGTTTATCCTGCCGAAAAGACCAGAAACATTACAGTTCACATCTGCAATAATAATTAATTCACAGACAAAACTAAAAACTAATTTTCACTTTACACTTACCTTTTAATAGGCATAAGATTTAGTCTCAAAACATAGCACTACGCATAGATGGTGCAACAGGTATTAATTCTAAGCACAACTTAAAGCACATTTTACGTCCAGCCTAGTCTTACAACTGGATGTACGTCAGCTGGTGCAACCAGCCCCTGGTGTGCAAGCTTCCTGTTGCATAATGACATATGAGCGGGAGCAAACTCACATGTGAACTGACACTGTGTTGGATGCGGGGGATAAATTAACAGCAAATTTACATTTTTCAGTGAACTATCCCATTAAATACTCAGTATCATGTAATATGTAAGATTTAAATACTGGAAGCACCAGTTATCTTTTTAATGGGAATCATGCAGACACATGGCCTGTGCCCCATTTTCTCTAACATCTGGAACCCGTGATCAGATTTCCCAGGATCCTCATGTACTGTACCAGACGCTCCAACCTACTAATAAATGTGGATCAAGAAGCAAGAGACCCTTTAAAGTCTATTACTGTATACCACTGGTGTAAATTTAACATGATGTGGAGGACCTGTCTCCCCACCAGAGCTGTATCTCAGAGCAGGAGACTCACAGCAGCAGTGGGCAAGTAAAGGTGTGGTCACACTATTATTTGGCTCTGTCCCAAATGGCATGTTTGCACTTGCAGACTTGCATTAGATCAAAGTCTCTTATTGACTTACACTGACAGAATGTTCAGCATTCAAAAAGTAACCAATAGCAATGACATCAATGTAATATCTCCGTGCTGAATTGTGTGTGGAGCTGCCTCGCATCTATTTAACCATATATACACCAAATACATAAACAATAACAAAGGTCCACTGTGCTTGTCTGCACCTGAAGCATTTTCTAGAACTGCCAATAGAAATTGAGTAGTGCAAACTTTTTGAGCATAGCAAAAACAGAGTTGTTTTGCCAAACTGTAGTTTCACAGGGATTCGTACCGGAGCTCTTCATCATCTAAGTGGAACACCCTATCACGTGAGCTACCGAGTAAACCTGCTGGATTATAAAACTCATGCATATGATGCAGTATATGTGACGACAACAGTCAAAAGTATCAGTTTTCAAATCGTGCAGAATGTTAAAATTATTTTTAAGTCATAACATAACATTCTGCAAGTAATTGTGCGAAAATTAGCCTTTATTAATCAAAACTTTGTGTGAAAAGGAATAAAAGTTGTCGGAATTTTATTGCCTCTAGTATTGATTTCAAGTGGAAACTGCAGTCAATCGTACATACAGGTACGTTTTCTTCAGTTTTGCAGAAATATATGTAGAGGCACGTATTTCCAATGAGCCTAGGTTGCCAAATATGATATACACAAAAATAAAAATAAACGATGAAGTGATGTGTCATTACCAGATCTTTAAAACCTATCCCAAAGAACATCAAACGTTTACCTTAAGTGTCTTTTCCAGATGTGTACCTTTATTTTGTACGCATTAAGTATGTCAATGTGATGAAAGTGTGTCATGGTTTTAATGCTTACTGTATCTTTAGGGGAAAAGTCTGGAATATTTAATTGTTCCCATTACAATTAATGAAGCTGTTTAAATTGCAACACTGTAGCTTCATTCAGCATAGCCTAATGTGGGGGATCTAAGGCTTATTTTCTAAAACCTGTAAAGAAATATTCAACATTATAGTCAGCTAGACTCTACCTATGAAAATAACAATTAGTTGTCAAAATTTCTGTTCATGTAACAGAAATTAAATGTTTTCTGCGTGTTCTACATGGAGCGTCTCCCGCTGTTGTTTTGAATGAGTTTGACAACTATACATGTATTTGGTGTCTTTATACACTTTATGGCTGTTTGATTGTCATCAAAGCTTTGAGTGATTCTTGTTGGATTCTGCTTTAACTTTTGAGAGGGAATGTTATTTCTAAGTAGCTGTCTCATATTTACAGCATATATTTATTCTTAAGGGTGATACAAGAGTTTTCTGCTTTAAATCACTTTTTTTTTCCCCTGTCCTATTCTCTAGTGTGCATTTTGTCTTATGACAAAAGATATCTATATTGTTTCTTGCTGTGTAATACTTCTGTTGTCTACTGTCAATAAATGGATAGATTTGTTTTAGATCGTGTCAAGGCATTGTGAACTCTACTCTTATTAATAAGGGGTGTAAAAACAAAACCATAAAGGACTTGAGTATAAGACTAGACAAAAACATTTGGGCTGATTGACATCCCTGCATTTTCTGAGTAAATGATTAAGGGGGCTTGCTTGTCCAATGGGTGGTCCCATCTCACCCTGGCCAACTTTTGGCTACACCACTGCAGAGCTCAATTAAACCAGTTTTGTCCATCCTAATTAAACATGTCACCTGCTTTGAGTGAACTGTATGAGGGCTTGCTTTTTACTGCTTACTCCTAATTAACTTAAGTTCCTGATTTTAATTAAAGTTCAGGGATTTCATTAGAGTCACTGGTGGTTAGGGCCAATCATCACAGTGACAATACCCAATGTTTCAAACAGCAGTGGCTTAGAATAGGCATTCAGTTAGATGCCTAGGGAATGCAGTGTGCTCAGTAGGGGCTATATTAATGAAGGAAACTAGGTAAGCATTATCTGGAAATCGGAAAAGGAAACTGTACAAAATTAAAGGAATTGGTTATCAAAGTAAAACAGGTGCCAAATGTTTAAAAGATGATACTACTATAGTGTCTATATGAGAGGTTTGAGTAAAAGGTAGTAAATTACATCAGACTGGAGCTTTGTAGCCTCTTACTCCAAGACCGTTAAATGATTCTTTGGTTTTTTGAATGGCTGCTTCAAACTGAATGGCTGTGAATGGATGGAGTGAATTTACTGTTCCCCTTTCAGTCGGTCACTCCGAGTCACGTCGGATGACCGACGAAATTGGGATCTCGCCAGGGAGACCAATCCACTTCGAGTGTAACTAAACGAGCCAATGGACATTGGCATGCGATTATTGCATCCAGCTGCCGCTGATCACAGCGTGAGCATAAGAGGCAGCTGATGCACCGCATCAATTATCCTTTCGCTTCGGAGCCGAGCGGTAGTGAAGCTACTGCTCCCTTTCCCGAGAAGAGTGTTCTGTGAACGAGTGCGGGCGTTACGGTGCAGCAGCGGTGGTCACGGTGTCCGGGAGAGCTGAATCATCTTCCCGCTGGCAGCCACACTCGGAGTGTGCGGTGGCCAAGCTCCCCTGCGTGCTTCAGCACCTCAAAAAAAAAAAAAGAGCATTCTAAGAGCAAATTTCTCTAAGAGAGTACACGGGTGATCGCGTCTTTTTAAAGATGTCTTATCACCCGTGCGTTTCTGGCTGTGGTCGCTTCCTGGCGCCTCAGGACGGTCACGATTGCTGCCTCACGTGTCTGGGCATTCAGCACGCTGAGGAGGCTTTCGTGGATGGCTCATGTTCTTCTTGTGGGGACATGACCATCTCGGAGTTGCGTCTTAGACTCCGCTATGTCAAACATGGCGGAGTCCCTCTGCCTCTGCCGCGGTCCAGCGTGCGCGCCGCTGGGTCCGGTGGGGGCAGAGGTGATCTGAGGATTACGGTGAGGGCTTCCCCAAGTGGAGCTCCTCGCCCCTCAAGCACTCCGCAGCCGGTGGTGCTGCCGAAGGAGCGTGCTGGGCCCTCTGCTCGGGGTGCACCAGGCGTCTCCTTCGGTGGTCCCCCTGACGACCAGATGTCGATCACTGCATCGGAGGGCGGGCCCTCTCTCTCCGGGGATGACGACTCGGCTGCGCTGCCCCCTTCGGGTGTGGTAGCGTTGTCCGAGCCAGACCCAGAGATGACGGCCATGCTTTCCCGGGCCGCCGAGAATGTCGGGCTCGTGTGGAATCCACCACCGCGTCCCGATCCTTCGAGGCTGGACGAGTGGTTTCTCGGTGGGGGTCGCGCTGGTTCTCAGCGCCCCCCTCCGGTGCCATTCTTCCCGGAAGTGCACGAGGAGCTGACAAGATCGTGGAGGGCACCTTTCACTGCCCGAAACAAATCTTGTAGTTCTTCCGCTCTCACCACCCTCGATGGTGGAGCCGCTTTGGGGTATGCGGGCATCCCCTCGGTGGAGCGGTCTGTGGCCATGCAACTATGTCCAACAGCCGCTTCCACCCTGCGGGGTGATCCGTGTCTCCCCTCACGGGCCTCTAAGTATTCGTCAGGCCTAACTGGCAGTGCTTATAGAGCCTGTGGGGAGGCGGCTTCCGCCCTCCACGCTATGGCGTTGCTGCAGGTCCACCAGGCCAAAGCACTGAAAGACCTGCACGAGGGTGGTCACGACCTGACGGTTCTACATGAGCTGCGCGCTGCGACGGACCTCGCGCTACGAGCGACGAAGGTGACCGCACAGTCTCTGGGTCGTGCGATGTCCACGTTAGTGGTCCAGGAGCGCCATCTCTGGCTGTGTCTTGCTGACATGAGAGAGCTGGAGAAGGCACAGTTCCTGAATGCTCCCGTGTCACAGACCGGCCTTTTCGGCGACGCTGTCGAGAGCTTTGCCCAGCAGTTCTCGGCAGCCCAGAAGCAGACTGAGGCGATCAAACACATCATGCGCCGGAGGAAACCTGCTGCTTCCACTCCGGCTGCAGCCCCTCAGCCTGCTCGTCGCCGTGGGCGCCCCCCTGCGGCCGCCCCCGCTCCCGCGCGGCCGCAGCAGCCTTCCACCAGGCCGCGTCGTGGAGCCGGTCGCAGGCAGGACGCCCAGCCCGTCCAGGCCCCCGCCAAACCTGGCGGCAAGCGCAAGTGCAAGAGGCCCTGAGACGGGCGACCCAGAGATGGAGGAGACTGCTCTCCGGGAGATGGTGACCGCACCACTCCCTCCCCCGGTGGAGGGCCGGGTGGAGAATCCTGTGTTTCAGTTTGTTTTTGTTCCGCCGCTGGCCCAGCAGCCAGCGGTACCCAAAACATCAGTAAAAGAGCGGTTTCCTCAGTCTCTGGGTCTCAAGAGGAGGAGAGGGGTGATCCGTGCATCACAGGAGCGCTTCCCTCCTCCTCTCTCGCCAGCAGGCAGCGGGTGGTTGCCCAAGAGCACCCCTCCTGCCCATTCGTGGAACCAGGTAAGGGTAGTAGCACTCCATTCCCCGCTTCAAGTCGTCAAACGCCGGGCTGTCACAAGCCTCAAGCCGGGTTCCTGTGTCTCCTCCCATGCCAGGGGAAATCAGGTGAGTGCTACACTACACACCCAGACCCTGCCCCCTGCCGTCACAGGCCAGGCCGTCACAGGCCCTGGGGCCGGTCCCTGTGTTCCACCTCGCTGCCCCACCGCGGGCGCGTCGTTGGCCCCGTTGGTCCCACTGGTGCGGTCTCTCGGAGCCTGGTTAGCGCTCCCCAGCCCGTCCCGGTGGCTCCTGCGGACCATCAGACTCGGCTATGCGATTCAGTTCGCCCGGCGTCCCCCCAAGTTCAGGGGCATCCGGTTCACTTCAGTCAAAGCCGTCGATGCCCCTGTCTTGCGCGCGGAGATTGCAGTCCTACTGGCGAAGGGTGCAATAGAGCCGGTCCCTCCAGCCGATATGAGGTCGGGGTTTTACAGCCCTTACTTCATTGTGCCCAAGAAAAGCGGTGGGTTACGACCGATCTTGGATCTGCGAGTTTTGAACCGTGCACTTCACAAGATGCCGTTCAAGATGTTGACGCAGAAACGCATTTTTGGATGCGTCCGTCCCCTAGATTGGTTTGCAGCGATCGACCTGAAGGACGCGTACTTTCATGTTTCGATTCTTCCGCGGCACAGGCCATTCCTGCGATTCGCGTTCGAAGGTCGGGCATTTCAGTACAAGGTCCTGCCCTTCGGGCTGTCCCTCTCGCCTCGTGTCTTCACCAAAGTCGCAGAGGCGGCCCTTGTTCCCCTGAGAGAACAGGGTGTGCGCATTCTCAACTACCTCGACGACTGGCTCATACTTGCACAGTCTCGAGAGCTGTTGTGCGCACACAGGGACCTGGTGCTCAGGCACCTCAGCCAGTTGGGCCTTCGGGTCAATTGGGAAAAGAGCAAACTCGTGCCAACGCAGAGGATCTCTTTTCTCGGCATGGAGTTGGATTCGGTCAACCAGACAGCACGCCTCACCCAGGAACGTGCTCAGTCGGTGCTGAACTGCCTCAAGACTTTATCAGGCAGGACAGCGGTCCCACTGAAACTCTTTCAGAGGCTCCTGGGGCATATGGCTGCAGCTGCGGCCATAGTTCCGCTCGGTCTGCTCCATATGAGACCGCTTCAGCACTGGCTCCATGGCCGAATCCCGAGGTGGGCGTGGAAACGCGGTACTCACCGGGTTCAGATTACACCGGCCTGCCGCAAGACCTTCAGCCCGTGGTCAGATCCTTCGTTCCTTCGGGCAGGAGTGCCCCTGGAGCAGGTATCCAGGCATGCTGTGGTATTCACGGATGCCTCGGCCACCGGCTGGGGTGCCACGTACAACGGGCACGCAGTATCAGGGGTTTGGACGGGCCCCCTTCTGCGTTGGCATATCAATTGCCTCGAGTTGCTGGCAGTACGCCTTGCCCTGTGCCGCCTCAGAGGGCGCCTTCGGGGCAGGGACGTTCTGGTCCGTACGGACAACACTGCGACCGTTGCCTATATCAACCGGCAAGGCGGTTTGCGCTCCCGTCGCATGTCGCAACTCGCCCGCCACCTCCTCCTCTGGAGTCAGAAGCATCTGAGGTCCCTTCGTGCCATCCACATCCCAGGAGTGCTCAATCAGGTGGCCGACGAGCTGTCTCGAGCGGCACTTCCTGGGGAGTGGAGACTCCATCCCCAGGCGGTCCAGCTGATTTGGAGTCGGTTCGGAGTTGCTCAGGTAGACCTGTTTGCATCTCCAGAAACCACCCACTGCCAGTGGTTCTACTCCCTGTCCGAGGCAACGCTCGGCACGGATGCACTGGCACACAGCTGGCCCCAGGGCTTGCGCAAGTATGCGTTTCCCCCAGTGAGCCTGCTAGCACAGACATTGTGCAAGATCAGGGAGGACGAGGAGCAGGTCCTGTTAGTGGCTCCATATTGGCCCAACAAGACCTGGTTCCCGGAACTCATGCTCCTCGCGACAGCCCCTCCCTGGCCGATTCCTCTGAGGAAGGATCTGCTTTCTCAGAGACGGGGCACCCTCTGGCACCCGCGTCCAGACTTGTGGAAACTTCATGTGTGGTCCCTGGACGGGACGCGGAGGTTCTAGGTGACCTGCCCCAGGAGGTAGCGTTCACTATCGCTTCAGCACGAGCACCGTCCACAAGACGGGCCTATGCGCTGAAGTGGAACCTGTTTGTCGAATGGTGTTCCTCTTACCAGGAGGACCCCCGGAGATGTTCGATCAGAGTCGTGCTTTCCTTTTTGCAACAAGGGTTGGAGCGTAGGCTGTCCCCCTCCACCCTTAAGGTATATGTTGCTGCTATTTCTGCCCACCACGACCCCATAGAGGGGAGATCGGTGGGGAAGCACGATCTGGTCGTCAGGTTTCTTAGGGGGGCCAGGAGGTTAAATCCTCCGAGGCCTCCCTCCCTTCCCTCTTGGGATTTGGCTTTGGTGCTAAGAGCCCTACAAACTGCCCCCTTTGAGCCATTGCGGTCAGTCGAGTTGAAGTTTCTTTCTATGAAAACCCTACTCCTGACTGCATTGGCCTCAATCAAGAGGGTGGGGGACCTGCAGGCATTTTCGGTCGACGAATCGTGCCTTGAGTTTGGGCCGGCTGACTCCAGTGCAACACTGAGGCCCCGGCCCGGCTATGTGCCCAAGGTTCCTACCACGCCCTTCAGGGACCAGGTAGTGAGCCTGCAAGCGCTGCCCCTGGAGGAGGCAGACCCAGCCCTAGCTTTGCTCTGTCCTGTACGCGCACTGCGTCAGTACGTGGATAGAACTCAGAGCTTCAGGACCTCAGAACAGCTCTTTGTCTGTTACGGAGGACAGCAGAAGGGGAAGGCTGTCTCCAAGCAGAGGATGGCCCACTGGATAGTGGATGCCATCACCTTGGCCTACGAAGCACAAGGTGTGCCCTGCCCGCTCAGGTTGCGTGCTCACTCCACTAGGGGTGTCGCATCGTCCTGGGCGCTGGCTCGTGGTGCCTCGCTAGCAGACATCTGTAGAGCTGCGGGTTGGGCGACTCCCAACACGTTCGCTAGGTTTTATAGCCTACGTGTCGAACCGGTTTCCTCCTGTGTTCTCACCTCAAACGGGTAGTGGCACTGAGAGGGCCGGCTCAGAGTCGGCTTGCGGCGTCCTTACGCCTAATTCTCCAGAGAGTTCCTTAACCAGGCAAACCCTGTTGAGTCCTCCAGCACTCCGGCGTCCGGACACGGCGGAGCGTCCGGCGCCAGGCCTTCAGCCAATGAATTCTTGAAAACTGGTGCGAGGCTAGTGCCCATATGAGAGACCCTGTCGGGATCCCATATGTGTATTCCACGGTATTCTTATTAGAGCCGTGTTTCCCCTGGCGGACCACGTTCTGCCATCTCTAAAGATGCAGCCTGAGCCATCTCAGAGACTTCCATGTGCAAAAGGGCCCTCTGGGTTACTTCACATGTTTGAATGTCACTTAAACCCCCTTTGGGAGGAGGTGACTCCGCAGTGTGCCTCTTCCAAATGGAAGGGCACGCTTCCCAGTGTTATCCTAGTCCTACTGTTTGGGTTGCTCAAGGAACACCAGTAGTTGACCTTCTCTGTGTAGAGCCCGGTCCTATCGTCTGCCTTATAGGAAGGGTCAGGAGCCCTACACAGGGCACTGGAAGGGGCAGCTCCTGTGGCGCTTTGGTAGGGATCCCAATTTCGTCGGTCATCCGACGTGACTCGGAGTGACCGACTGAAAGGGGAACGTCTCGGTTACGTATGTAACCCTCGTTCCCTGAAGGAGGGAACGGAGACGTCACGTCCCGTCGCCACAGTCGCTGTACCACCGCTGAGCTGCCGGGTCGCCGGCTCGGCTCCTCAGCGAAAACATAATTGATGCGGTGCATCAGCTGCCTCTTATGCTCACGCTGTGATCAGCGGCAGCTGGATGCAATAATCGCATGCCAATGTCCATTGGCTCGTTTAGTTACACTCGAAGTGGATTGGTCTCCCTGGCGAGATCCCAATTTCGTCGGTCATCCGACGTGACGTCTCCGTTCCCTCCTTCAGGGAACGAGGGTTACATACGTAACCGAGACGTTCTTGTAATGAAATGTTTTGTAAAATGTTTGCAATTTCTCCCATTGTACATTTTTAAAGCTGTTGGATTATGTATATGATAATATAATAATAAATACATTAATTAATGAAAAACAATTGAAATTACAAAAATTATAAAATCACAAGATCTTGTTTTTGTGAATGCAGATGTTGCTCCTAAGATCTGCTTCTCAAACTTCCTTTGACTTTAAAGCAGGGGTGTCAAACTCCGTTCCTGGAGGGCCGCAGCCCTGCAGAGTTTTGTTCCAACCCTGCTCCAACACACAAACCATCTAGTTTTCAAATAAGCCTAAAGGACTTAATTAGCTTGACACCCCTGCTTTAAAGCCTCTTTTCCAATGAGCATTTATGTTTAATAGATTATCTTTGATATCTTTGATTCATAGACACCTAGTGAAGCCTGACTGTGTGAGCTGGATGTTCAAGGAATCATATAGATTCATACTGAAATGCAACAACAGCAGTGTGAATGTGCTGTGTGAAATTATTTACAGTTTTATTTGCTAAAATATTGAAACATAACAAACATAATATGTATTATATATTGATTACTTCCAAAGCATTGTTACATTTTTGATTAAATTTGGCACTTAGACACTGCAGCGAAATATGCCTGTTCCATTACACACAGACTTATTTATAACAATGACAACTGCATTCTACAACCAAATACATTCTTGAAAAATGTTGGTAGGGACAACCACATTTCCATTCAGTGTGTACAGAACTGAAAGACTAGTATTAAAATAGTCTTATTTGGACCTGAACAGCTTGTGCTCCCACCAGCAGTTTAAGGATCCTGTATATCGTGGTAGAGGGAACTTTTATGTGAAATGAACATACTTATGTGGCCTGCATTTTAGTCTCACTCTCTATTTGTATGCACTCAATCCTTTCTTCTTAGATATATCCATTAGCCTGCTGTCATTGGTGGTGACCGCTTGTGGCTTGGCCCTGTTTGGCGTCTCTCTCTTTGTTTCATGGAAATTGTGCTGGATTCCATGGCGCGAGCGAGGCCTTTCTCCAGGCACCAAGGAGGGACATCCAGACCCCCCTCATCCTCCTCCTCCACCCCTTCAACCACAGTCCATCTATACCGAGGTGGACGCCACCCTCGACCGCCGGAATAATGCCAGAAGTTCAGTGGTAAAAGAGACTACGGTGCTGCCCACTCCGGTCTCTCCGGCAGTTCCTGGATCTCCTCCTGCAGTGCCAGTGCCTGAGGCAGCCCTCAAAATAAGCCACACTTCACCTGATATTCCACTGGAGGTTGAGTCTAAGACTCAAGAGAATGGTGTCCATGGCAACACACGCATGCAGAGGCAAATCACGGATCCCTCCTCGACCTGTGTCAGGTAAGTTAACCTTCTATAATTACTTTAATGGATTCTGGTGAAACGTCAGTCTCTCAACAATAGTACTGGCTGAGAGGTCAATTTGGTGTCTAATCTGAGATTATCACTAAGTGCCTCTACAGTAGACGACACTGACCTCATGAAGATGCAGTTTTTATTTTAAAGTTGGACAATTTTAAGGCCGTAGGCTTGCAGTGTTTATCTGCACATTTTAAAATTACAGCATCAAATGTCCTGGATAAGGAATATATTCATTCATTTGAAACTGCCTACAGCTGTTTATAATTAACTATCTTACTTAAAAGAAGAATTTGTCTAATTTTTAATATTACAAAATTTTAACTAGTTCCTAAATATTTTTTGTATTTTATAATATTGCTTTTGTTGTCATCCTGTAAACAAATTAAAGGAATAGTTAAAGGGATAATCCCTTTTACTTTGGAAAAATGACTCAAAGATTATAAAACCAATTTCAATTCTGGTTTCTGATCTGTCAGTGTATTATTTTGTTTCTGTATCACTAATTTGGCAATTTTCTTTCAAATCGTGTTTGACAAAATCAGTTAACAATCAACACATAGTTGTCAAAATGCCAGTAGTTATGCATCTTTATTTGTTAGACTGACTATTGATATTGATTTTTTTATGATGATGTACAAAGGCCTGTCTGAAAGTATTTGTTTGGTACATTTCGTTTACTTATTTTGCTCACCCAGTAAGCCTCATATCCAGTATTATTGTCTTTAACTCCTATTATATGTCAGCAGGCAAAGTTCAATTCGGCGTCAAATGAACCAGTCGAACCCTGACTTCACAGTAACCCAGTTTCAGAGGCAGGACTCTCTGACTGGCATGAGTCTGGGCCAGCTAAAACCAGAACTCTACAAACAACGATCCCTAGATGGTGAGGACAACCGAAGCAGTCGTGTGGGCAGCTGTGGACGCCTCCACTTTATTCTTAAATATGACTGTGACCTGGAACAGCTCATTGTCAAGATCCACCGAGCTCAAGACCTCCCTGCCAAGGACTTTTCTGGAACCTCTGACCCATATGTAAAAATCTACCTTCTCCCAGACCGCAAAACCAAGCACCAGACCAAGGTGCATCGTAAGACGTTAAACCCTGTGTTTGATGAGGTCTTCCTCTTCCCTGTGGCGTATGCGGACCTGCCCACAAGGAAGCTACACTTCAGCGTCTACGATTTTGATCGTTTTTCACGCCACGATATTATTGGGCAGGTGGTGGTTGACAGTTTTCTGGATCTAGTGGACTTTCCCAGGGAGACGAAACTCTGCAGGGACATCCAGTATGTGTCTTCGGTGAGTACATTTTTCATGCTTCGGATGGTTAGTATATTCTTCGAGATGAACGAAAATAGATCTCAAAACATTTGAGAGTCAACTGAGCAATTCAGGGAATATAGATATTTATTACCCTTTAAAAAAAAATTGCAAACACTTTGGCTCTGTGGCACTGTCAAAATATTGCTGTATTTGTTCATCAAAACACAGCTCTTTGGTCAGGAAATGCTTGAAATAAAAAAAATGAAATAAAAAAAGAGCCCCTGCCCTTTTAATCGCTGGTACTAAAATGCCCTTTCGGTCCAGTCTAAAGTACCCCCGGACCGCGTTTTCTACTGAGGGGGACCACTTCACCCCACTCCCCATCCCCCCCACCCCCCCTCCAGACCATTGTGCCCAAACCAAGCAGCTTTCTGTTGGTCAGCACAGCAAATTCGTTTGACACACTTGAATATGAGCAAAATAGGCATGGAGGGACTTTTTCGCACTTCATGTGAAACTCCCAATTGGACAGATTCCTATTAAAATAACAGAGCAATGGTAAATTTAGACACTCTTTTGTTTTTTGTGCATTGACCTGACCCACATCTTTTTTGATGTATTATGTTTTTGTGCCACACTCTTACTACTTTATGACCAACATTTGGACTACTATTCTTACAAAAATCACAAATTTTGAATTACCCTCAAGAGGTTTATTTTATTTGTCGGTTGCCTACACATTATCCTACTTATGAAACTGCTAAGAAAATAATTAAATAACATGAAATATTGATGAAATTATTTCATTATACAAAAAGAAAGATTATGGAGTATGGAGTACAAGAGACATGAAAATAGCATAACTACAGTATGTAGGAAAGGTTTCAGAGGGCCATGTAACAAAAAGAGCAGTGGTTTTCAATCCTCGACACTCACAGCACTGCACATTTAGTATGTCTTGTCTAACACACAGTTCACTGAGACAAACCACTGGCATTACAATTAATGGGTAAAATTGGAACGCCCAATATGACAGCTCTAGTGAAGTAAATCCCACCTTCTAAATAAAAGAGCCAGTCAGTCACTGTTACTGCCTGGTCTTTACGGTAGTTCTTGCTGTTAGATGACAGTGTAGCTGCAGCTGATGTTTGAAAGCTCCAGATACCATAGAAACAACCATAAAATGGTTAATGCTGTCAGAATTTGTGCAGCATTTCTGAACACTGCACAAACACATTGTCTGGACCAACCAGAAAAAAATTATATAATTTGAAATATGTTATTGAAATGTGAGTTAAACAAGTAGTTTTTTTGAGATTTTGGCATTTCCATTTAGAACATTTAGCAGACGCTTTTATCCAAAGCAACTTACATTGCATTCAAGTTACAGTTTTTTACATATTATCAGCTCTTGCTTTCCCTGGGAATCGAACCCATGATCTTGGCGTTGCTAGCACCATGCTCTACTATTTGAGCTACAGGAAAGAACACATTTAGTATCACTTTATTACTTTATTACAGTGGGCGAGAAGTGCAGAACAAATTACAATTCTGAAAACAAAATAAATTACAAACGCAAATGCAAATCTAAAAAACAAAATAACAATTCAGAAAACACAATGACAAAGTCGAAAACAAAAGTCAGAAAACACAACGACAAATCCGAAAACAAAATAACAAGTCAGAAAACACAACGACAAATCAGACAAACCGGAAGAGGTAGGTATAGTTTGAGACAGCACCATTGGTGTGAGAATAGATTACTCACCGCTGACTGGACGAGACATCTGTCAATCAAGGTACAGGAAGAACAGTAGACTAGCGGTAGAAAGTTCGGAGATGGTATTAAAGTCATATGTGTCCGAAACTGCTCCCTATCCATTATATAGTGCACTAAATCGATGTGTCCAAAATCGCTCACTCATTCACTAATCCCTATATAGTGTATGGCAGTTGAGTGGACTATATCAGAAGGAGTGAACGAAATAAGTGAACGGATTCGGACGGTGACATACACACTGCATGTGAGACTTGGAGCTGTTGCAAAAACATCTTCGTCACATATGTACTTTTATATTACATGTACCTTATTTTAGAAAATAATATTAATAGCAATAACATTCAAAATGACTTTATTTTGTAATTATACATACCTCCACGTCAGCTTTGTGGTTTCATCGATTGTATATTATTTCTTTTGTAATGCTTTTATGTTCAATCATTAAATATACTATTAAAATACTGAGCACAAAAAAAAAACATACATTAACACGTTCATATTTTAGTGTCTTGAAACTCTCCCAAGCAGCGTTTTGAACTCAAATAAGATAATGGTCGTAGAGCTCCCTCAGGCGACCGTTAATTTTAATAACATCAGGATGAATACGCTAGCTACAGGTGATTAACAGACATTTTTAAATTATCCACCAAATTATCATTTTTGTAAGTTAACAACGATGCCACCTCAGTAAATTATTAAACTGAGTTATTGTGTACATAATATATTTTAATAAAAATAATTTATGAAATAAACGTTAAAGCAGAAATGAGAAAGATGTAAACGGCATCTCTCATTCAAACTCGCTCGCTCCCGATCTCTCTCTTCCAGCTCGTCGCTTCTCTGCATTGGATTGTGGGAAATAGTGCTTCAGCGAGTGTACATCGGTTGTACACTCGAAATCAGTATGCATTGTGGGTAAAAAGTAGTGAACGAATGTAGGGAATGAAGTCGTTCACTCAAAATGTTCACATACAAAATGGCTGACACCCGATGGATAGGGAGCGGTTTCGGACACATATGACTTTAATACCATCTCCGAACTTTCTACCGCTAGTCTGCTGTTCTTCCTGTACCTTGATTGACAGATGTCTCGTCCAGTCAGCGGTGAGTAATCTATTCTCACACCAATGGCGCTGTCTCAAACTATACCTACCTCTTCCGGTTTGTATGATTTGTCGTTGTGTTTTCTGACTTGTTATTTTGTTTTCGACTTTGTCATTGTGTTTTATGACTTGTTATGTTTTCGGAATTGTTGTTGTGTTTTCGGAATTGTTATTTTGTTTTTTAGATTTGCATTTGTGTTTGTAATTTGTTATTTTGTTTTCAGAATTGTGACTTGTTCTGCACTTCTCGCCCACCGTACTTTATAATAACGTTCAGTCATTAATGACTAGCTACACAGGAACAAATGAGTAACACGATATTAGATACTCTGATTAACAATTTAGTAAGTACTAGTATACATTTAAATGCAGTTTTTAGCTAATAAATACTATTTTTATGCCAAGTAGAACTACTAAGATTAACTTTATAAATGTAGTTTTTGGGTCCTTAAACATGTGGCCAGTTTTCCGGCATCCCTCTGAACTTCACCCTTATTTGTATGAATTTTGAAAAATATTATTATTACTACTTAATTGAAGAGAAGACAGCTTAGATATACTACTCACTGAATCACTAGAGCAGTGGTTCTCCTTTGCAGTCCTGGGGACCCCTCTGCTCTGCACATTTTGCATGTCTCTCTTATTTGACACAAGTTCATGGATCTCTCTCCTAAGGAGCTTAGAAAAATTAAGAAGAAAAAAAAAAGATTTAGATCATCAGGTTATTGAGAGAGGTCTTCATGAACTGAACCAAGGCACGTCAGATTACTTGGCAGCCATCTTTGGAAACACATTTGGGCAGCTTTTTTCATTCATATAAGTACAGTTTCACTTTAGAATATCCACTACTTAAACTAATGTCTAACTTTTCCTTTTTGCATTTCCTGATTTTTTTACCATTAATTTTCTCACTTCTTCAGTATCTCTACATACTCCTCTACAATCACTCCTGTGAGTATGAGGTATCACTCCATGAGGAAAATGGCACTGGGAGTGTCAGAAAAAAATGGCTTTTGAATTGGCAAAGATGATTGCTTCTGTTTGCTTCTTTGTGTGATCAGTGGTTTGCGTTCTCTATTTAGAAATGAATGTCTGTACTGAGTCAGACCATCAAGATGCCTCCTCCGTGTGTTGCTGTTATTTTAAACACACTGTCACACATCACTGAGAATCTTGTGAAGCTGAGATGTGTCCCATTAACCTTTCTGAGTGCTCACCAATGTAAAAATATATTCCAAATATATTCCAGTTTTTGATTCAAAATCTGATGATTCAAATGCACATTATTTAAGCCATTTATATAATCCATTTAAATAACTGTTTATTAAAAGAAAGTACATATTAGATGCATTGCTTTATCTCTTTCTTCCAAGGAACAATAGAGAAAATAATTCTAGGAATAGGAATGTTGTGCATATCATATGTTTTTTTTTTTTTTTTTTTTTTTTTTTTTGTAGCTTACATCATCACAACATTTCCTTATATGTTCTATGGAAAAATAAATAAAAAAAAATAAATAAAAATTAACAAAAACAAAGGTTTGGAACAACATGAGGGTCAGTTAAGATCGGATATTATATAGATCATTTTGCTTTACCTATTGTTTTAATGCTGTCTTGTTGGCAAATATTGGAAACTGCCATGGCATATTGATTTGTTTCAAACCTCAATAATTATGAGGAACTAATTCATCAGAATCTTCTGTTCAAAAGGTTCATTGCAAATAATTTGTTGTATGCACCTGCAGCCATTTCAGAACAAATCTATAAAACCATTACCCTCACAACACAAATCACACACCTGCATCAGTTCACATGGTCACACACATTTGAATAGCCACAGGTAAATCATGTGGAATGGCAGCTATGTCAAATTTGTATAGAGGATAACTGTCTATTGGTCATAGCAGGCTGGGTCACTAAGAAAATAAATATCTCTCCTTTTTTTTTTTAGCTTTTTGAAGATAATATTGATATGATGAAATATTGCATATTGAACCCTAATTGGAACCCTTTTGTATATATAGTCAGCTTTTTAATTTCTACAAGTGTACAATGAATTCAGGTTCAGAAAGAGTCCGCCATCGTAGGCCAAACCCTGATTCATCCAAACCCACTCTGTTCTGCCAGACGTCTCAGCAATACCAATCTGGAGTCTAGTAAACAGAGCAGTTTTTACAGTGCATAAGCAATGAACTGACTCTGAGAGGCATTTCTAAATAAAACCACTGGTGGCTTTCTGAAATTAACAGCACACAGGACGAGTTTTGATGTTCAAAGCCCTGTTTTCGCCTAATTTCAAAAAGAATAAGTAGAGCTCATTTAAGACTCAACTCAAGCTAATGAGCCAGATCTACCCAGATCTATCATAACAATCACAAATACAAAATTTAGAGTGCTAGAGAAAATGAGAGGTCTGTCCCAAAGGGCCTCATTCAAGTGTACAGTAGCTCAGTGCCCACTAAACAGAAGACCAGAGTGAATTAGTGCAGTTTCTCATTCAGTGGAAATATAAATTATGATCATCTACTTTTGGGAGAAAAAAAAAAGGACTAAAGAAGTAAGAGTTCTTAGTGACTTGTAAACTGTGAATATAAGTGGTCAGTCGCTCATTATTGCAAAATAAACATAGTGGTCTGGTATCACCAAGAAGGTGTTTATTTTGTGATAATGACTGTCTGACTGTACATTATCCAGCTTACTTGACTACATACCAAATACATAAATGTTTGTATATTAAATGTTGTTTTGACCTGAAATTCTTTTATTACGTGAGAAGGGAAAATCAGTTGATAAGCAATTACACAGCTTAGGTACATTATAAACACAATACAAAGGGAGTTGAACACATATAATAGGTATAATGTGTTCATATTATGATTCAGTGTGATCCAATTAGTTTTCATACAATGACAATATCAATGTCAGACAGCTTTTACACAAATATTTTATAGAAGAACAACTTCAGGTGTAAAAATGTTGAGAAACCATCTGTCCTCTCAAAGAAAGCTGCTGCTGAGTTCAAAATGTAGACAAAGGGCTAGATTTAATAACAGCTTGCACCAATGCTACTTACTAAGGACACGTGAAAAATTAGAAAAAATGGAAAAATATGGACATAGTTATTTTGTGGCTAAACTTTCGTATATGCAGTTGTAGGAGTTTCACTTTTCAGATGCAAAATTTATGGAAAGAGAGTATTTAAATGTATTGTGCAATGTCAGGTTACTAGTATTTGCACCTTAACCCATTCTGCGACTGTGTTATTAGAAGATTACCTGCACCTGGGGCCTCATTTATAAAAATGTCCTACATTTGATCTTACAGTCATTTATCAAATGTGCGTGGATGTGATTAAGATAATGTATTTACACACACAAAAAAAACATTATGCACAAAAACATCTCTTTTAGATTTGAAATGTATAAATCACAGACGATCTTGAAATTGTGCGCAGCTGAATGGTTTCAGGTCTCTGCCTTGTAAATGCCGAATAATTAATGTAATTAACATATAATAGAGCACCAGTCAATGTCCAAATATTTTACTTGAGAATGGTGAGTGGCAAGAATAGCTTACATTTCCAAATATGTATGTACATTTCCAAATGCAGAACTCGGACACCAAAAAGTGTGTACGTCTGCTTAGACCCTGACATGGCACTAAGCACTTTTCCAAGTCAAAGACCACACAAATCCACATTGGTGTGGATTTTAGCATACGCACACTCTAAGATCAAATCTGTGTGTACAGTATGCATGTTTTATAAATGAGGCGACCTTATGCTAATTTGCTCTGCTCTTGGTAGATTGCGTTGGTCGTTATGGAAATAATCTGGCTGTGTCTGTGTTCGCTTATTTGCACACTGTCAATAGGTCATCAGCAGAACTTTCCACTCCCGTTGTTACTTTTATGGAATTTCGGTTTCACACAAATTTGCTCTGTTTAGTAAATCTGGCCCAAACTCTAATAACATGACTCTCATTTACTAGTAAATGATAATGATACTTTGCATGAAAGTGGCTAATTTATCCAGATGAAACTTATAATAACACTTGCAGTTTGTTCTCACTATAAATCAAAAATGTCGATCTTATTGCATTGAACCATATGTTAACATCTTTAGTAAATCAGGCAATATGTCTATGAAATATCAATATAAAAGAGCAGCAGTTGCCCTTGAGTATTTGTTTACCCTTTCTAAATGGCAGGACCACTAGCTTCTCAGATCCTCTACAAAACTAGATCACAGATAACATCACAGCACTAGAATGACCTTTTACTGTCACAACCAGCACGACCCCTGGTTATCTTCAGCATGAGCCTCAGGCATACAGTGGAGTGTCAGATATGAACTCAATATCTCACTGCCACCAAGAACACCTTGTTTTTTTGTACCCCGTATGCTGACTATTTAGACATGATAGGTACATGCCATTATAAAAAAGAATACAGAGTCTGACAAATGCTAATCTCATCCTTGATACCCTCTGTTAAGAGACTGCTACAGTTAGGGCTTTTGAGGAAAAATCACTTTGTAACAAGTAACCTGTTAGAAAGAGAAGAAAACAATATGCTATGAGCAAAGTATGTTTTGTATTAAATAACCTGTACTTCTGATTGAATGCAATTCTGATCACAAAGGCTGCACACATTTTCTGTTTTCTGCTTGTTTTGTCTATAATGGTTGCAGACTGCTGAGCCATTATTTGACTGTGGGATTTCTTTCTTTCTTTTTCTTTCTTTCTTTCTTTCTTTCTTTCTCACAGTGGTCTATTACTGTGGTCTGTTATTGCTCCTAAATGGCATACAAAAATGAAACATAATTTATAACATTCACAATAAATCACAACAGCAAGAATATTCACACATTTCAAAACAAAAATCAATTTATCTTTGCTTGGTAACAAACTGACCTTCTGTATATCAGCCAGTTTTGAATTACTTTGAGACAGCAATCACCATGAAATCTCTTTTTTTCTGCCATTTCTGGGTTCTGTCATTGTAAACCATGTCGGTGAAGTTCATATTGCAGTGAGTTGATGGTCAGGTGTAGATGAATCTCATCAATTAAATCCTCCTTTTTAATCAGACTGGAGGTAAGCCATCATTGTGAAGTTCAAATGAATAGGTGTTAGAAAAGCTCATCTCACATTCTCGGCTGAGTTATTTCGAGAGCAAGTGATAACACGGCTGTTACTTTTTAACGCTGCTGACGTTAGTGTTGTTCTGATATGATGCAAAGTGCCATGAACGAATTCATGAGAAGGTGGCAGCTTCTTCCTCTGTGAACTCCATGTAATCTATATTTACCATGTTCTGCACGATTTTCAATGAAAGAATGAATACATGAACAAATGCATGAATAAATAACTGAATCAAACAGTCATTAATATGAATGAAGGTGCTTACTGTACAAGCAGAATAGCAAATAGGAGTAAATAAATCTTGTTTCTGTTGCCAGGACAATGTGGATCTGGGGGATTTGATGTTTTCTCTATGCTACCTGCCTACTGCTGGACGACTGACCATCACCATGATCAAAGCACGGAATCTGAAGGCCATGGACATCACTGGAGCTTCAGGTATGAGCAGATTCAGATTTCATTAATATACCTGTATTTACACAATTTGAAATGACTACTTTTTTTTCCTCCTTAACAGAACAGCTTTAGGGGATTTGCAACTTACGGTATGATA
Organism: Spinibarbus caldwelli; assembly: GCA_039654775.1. NCBI lineage: Eukaryota > Metazoa > Chordata > Actinopteri > Cypriniformes > Cyprinidae > Spinibarbus > Spinibarbus caldwelli. The sequence goes on along the minus strand of CM077239.1, from coordinate 21,878,974 downwards.
TGTAAAAGGCTTATAGATGAAGTTTTAAGCTTGTGAAGAAATAATATATCACATTTACATTCACACATAAATACATTTAATAACTGATTCCCATTTATAGTAATATAACATGGTCAGACTTGACTTGACAGTCATGGTCAGCTTTGACTGTATTTCTTAAATAACTTTTCAGTTTATGTATGACATTCTTTGGATTTGTGTTCAAAAGGAATTGCAGATAAAAGGTTATGGTGTTAAATGTAAATTATGATATATTGTGTAATATTCTTAATAACATTACACATTTTCACTATCCACTTGGACTCTTTTCCTAGATCCTTATGTGAAAGTTTCTCTGATGTGTGATGGACGGAGACTGAAGAAAAGAAAAACCTCCACCAAAAGAAACACATTAAACCCAGTGTACAATGAGGCCATAGTGTTTGATGTTCCTCCAGAGAACATTGACCAAATCAGCCTTCTCGTAGCTGTTATGGACTATGACCGGTGAGAGTCTCACAAATGTCTTATGTGTCCTTTTTGGCCATTATAGACACACGCTATAAGAGTATCAACTGAAGTTAAAGATGATTGCTTTGTTGCTATTTCTTCTTTTCTTTGTGTGCTTTCTTTCTGATTTTAAAGCAAGATTCCAGTTTCAAAATAAGTTAAGCTCTGTGCATAGCACCTGCAAAATGATGTTGATTATGACAGAAATTATTTTTGACTCATCCTTCAAAAAAATCTCTCAAACATAGATCACATTTACAGAAGGCACTTACAATGGAAGTCTATGGGATATGACATATTATTTTTCACATTTATCCAAAAAATATTCCAAAGGTTATTCCACTTTTATATGTGTCAAATGTGGGTTTGTGACTTTGAGGAATATATTTCAAAAGCAGCTATTTGTGAGAGAATGCTATTCAAAACATTAACAAGTAATTTCATGACAGCTTACTGGCCTCATGGCGAGTGAAAAATGGAGCTTCAACTGACAATTATGCATATGGAGACTTAACAAACTTATTAAACAATGTTATAGTCCACTGGTGTGGATGCTGTTATAGTTCAGCCATGAGTTTAATCATGAGTTCTGTGCATTCTCATGTAATTCTGTTTTCATTCATTTGGCTATACTTCATTGTATGTTCATTTTTGTGAACATGCTTTTGTTTGTTAACTGAGAGATGAGTCAAAATAGTCTTCTGTGGTAACAGCATTCAACAGATTCCCTTTAGTGTGACTAAAGAGCAAGAATGGGAGATGGGGGGAAAAGAACATAGTGCTCTTTTGTGACTATGCGTCATACTTTCTCAAAAAATATTACTTTCAACCCATTGGACAATTTTTTTTCTTGAGAAACATTGCTTGAAACTGATTGTTTTTATTAATTTAAACGTATAATATTATTACTATTCATTACTACTAATCCAAAATTATACACACAAATGTACACACACATTTCTGATGAAATGATCTTGATGAAGAGATAAAATAATTCAGCCTTATAGAAGGGGATGTGGAGATACCTAATGCAGTTCTGCAAAAAGTAGCAACAAGATTGCAAAAAGTAGTCTTACAAAGTAAACAGTATTTTGCTGTCTCTTTACACAGTGTAGGTCATAATGAGGTCATTGGCGTGTGCCGAGTAGGTAATGATGCTGAGGGTTTGGGCAGAGAACATTGGAATGAAATGCTGACGTATCCACGCAAACCCATCGCACATTGGCACCCTCTCATCGAGGTAAGACCGCATGGACTTTCTCATTCAAAGGTTAATGCAGGTCAAATTTAGTACTTGCTCATGGGCAGCAGGCCTAATACATCAGGCATAAAACTTACTGTCACAAATATAGCATTTCAAGTTTAAAAGAGATGAAAACAGTGATTTGTTTGATTTAAATTTGAATCCCTCTTGTTTAGTGTAGGTGAGACAGTAGATGTCTATTTAGAGCCCCAGCATGTACTATATGGACGTTCTATTTCACTGGCTATATTCTTGTTTGCAATATTATATGATGTTTATGAAAAGATTCGTTTCAACAATTACTTAAGCAAAAATTACTTACACTTACCACTAAACCTTTGTACATGCTGACTGTACTTCATGGCTGATTGTGGAATTTGAAGAACATACTACTGTTGGTAACATACTGCTAACAACTGGTCTTGCCAATTAAAACAAAATCTCATCAAATGTCATCACTCAACATAATTCACAAACTCAGGTAATTGCAGACAAAACCTACTCTCCTGTTGGTCTTAACTGTTCAGGGGTGAAATGTGCACACAGAGCTGTGAGCCATTATTTGAACAAAGGAATGAAATCTTCCAGAGAGCAGAAGAGTACTGTTGACCTTTATGCAGCCAAGACTTCAGACTTACTGCAGGCAAAATCTCTCTCTCAGGAAAATGTAACAACTTATTACACTGGGAAAAAAGGATATATATATATATATATATATATATATATATATATATATATATATATATATATATATAAAAGAGTATGAAAATAAAATAAATAATTTATTTAATATATAAAGAAATAATTAAAATAAAATAAAATAAACCAAAAACTAAAAATTAACATGGCAAGACTGTTTTAGTGTTGTTTTAAGCATCCTCACATTTGCAATTGATTTCCTAAGGTTGTGTGTAATCATGTCTGCTTCTTTTTTTCTTGTTGTCTCTTAATGAATCTGCTTGTTAACAGCAGGTGTCCTCATTAACGGTAAATTATCAGTTGTACATTGAACCTTCTTTGTTAATTACAACAACACTTCTTCAGATCTTCAGTTACTTTTATGCTGACAACATACAGTGAAGATCAAAATTAGAGAACAGTAACTACTTTAGCACAAAAAAAAAAAAAAAAAAAATAAAAATAAAAATAAAAATTAGAACTAAAACTTTGGAGGGTTACAGCTGTCAGAAAAAAAGTAGGAAGTGTAGAGGCCTTCATCTGGACAACCTCCTGTCGCAGGGTTTCAGTCACCTTAGAGCAGCCTGCCATCTTATAATCTCAGTGAAAACTGGAGGAGTGCTGCCAGTTAAATAAGGTTTATCATATAATTAAGGAAACTAGAACCAGGTGCCATATTAACTCCAATAACTTGGGGGTATTTTGATCAGAGTTCTTTTTCAAATATCTTATTTAAGTTTTTCATACTGTGCTTCAGAATACAAACTGCCCTTCTACTCCTGTTAGGATAATTTAAAATAGGACTAAGCAGTGGCCTTGAAATTTAGGAAATTATAGGTTGTTCTCTAATTTTGATCTCTACTGTATAAACCCTGAACATTGATTTTACTGTGTATGAGAGAAAAAGACTAAAGAAAATTAGAAACAGAATTCTTGTTTATTTATAAGTTTGTAATTTGGCTACCAAAAAAATAAAAAATAAATAAATAAATAAATAAATTAATAATAATAATAATAATAATAATAATAAATGAAAATAGAAATAAGAAACAAATGAAATAGAGAGGTAACACACAAATACACTCAAAAGACATAGCTAGAATGCTCTGTTTGTTTGAAGCAATCTGATCTATTGTTAAGGAACATTTCCCTAGTCAAGGTCATAGTAGTCCTGCAGGGAAAAAATCATGCTCAAATTATCAAAGATACTCTTCATCTGTTATTCTGTTCTTTTGACAAGGAATTCAGATTCACATGGGGAAAACAAAAGAATCAAGCTCGTTGAAACATTATTGACCTTAAAAAGGGTCAGAATTTCTCTGAAATTCTCTGAAAATCTTGAGACTTTATTTAAAGCAAACATCCACTGTATATATAGCTCTGTCATTTGTGGCACTGCAGGGAGCAAGAACAAATAATTTTCTCTCACAGCAGATGGTTTTGAAGGCTGAGGTGAAGAGTACTGTGAGATCCTGTTTTGTTTAGTTTTTGCCTATTAAAAGGCCAACTTATTTTTAACTCTACCCTCCCACCTTTAAAAAAAATAAATAAATAAATTTTCCACTTTTGATCTCATCATATATTTCAGCACCATATAAATAAATAAAAAGGCCTGTTTTAGGACCGTTAATTTAAATCTCAAATTCAATTATAAAATTCTTCTTCTTCTTATTATTATTATTATTATAATACTTGTGTATTTATAGTTTTGACATTGTTATTACTTTTATTTTTTTGCTTGACCTGTGAACCTTGAATTTAATGTACACCCCCCATGCAGTAATGTCAAAGCAATGCAAGGATGGCTAGTGAAGTTTTGACTGAACTAAGATGACCAGTTCTTTGTTCTCCTGCACTCTCTGCAGTATCACAGTACTGGAGGGGGAAGTCAGGGAGGTTCCTGTAATTCCCTGAAGGCCCCTCCTTCACCATAGCCTGAGGTCCAAGGTCTCATTTTTAGAGAAGAGAATTCATGCAAATGATGTTCTGTCCTGGGATCCAGAGGCCCAAGATCAGAGAGCTCCAGTTGGCTGTTCCTGACAACAGAGGGAACGGTGTGCCATTTTCTTCTACCTGTGCACCTGGAAGCCCTTCCACTGCATGGGAATCCTTGATTGTTTCAGCTGCATGTTGAGTGGTCACATACTGTATGGTTATTTTGTGCTACTCATGGTGAATTGGAAAAGAAAATTTAGTGGAAAAGAGTATTTTTATGTTGTTCTCAAAGTTTCGAATCCAAGTAAATGTTTTCTAAATCAGTCTCAGTATGTGTTTTAAATGGAGTGTCAGTGTGTCACTCAATGCTCTTGAGGATAGAATGTCAATTTCCCTTTTAATTTATACCCTCCCACAGCGCATGAGTGTGTTTTGGTGTGGTAAAGTTCAAGATGTTCTCTGTTTCTTGTTTGAAATGCTCTGTGGATTTTGTCATAAAGCGTCATGGTGGTGAATTGTTTACAGAGTTTGCAAGTAAAATGTTATTTCTCATGTCATTAAACATCAATTTCTTACAAAATGAATCTGGTTTAAATGAAGTTTTTCTCAATTATTGAAATCACTGCACAGTATAGGGGAGTAATGGTTCAATTTTCTCATCTTTAGATTTAGTTTTAAACAACATGAATAAGATGCCACAGTTCTATGGATTTAGCCATCTCAAGTCTTTCTTTTAATCCCTGGCCAACCTAATGAAAAAGATATACATTACCATTTTAAAATGTTTTTTAAATAAAACATCTACTGTATAGGCCTATAAGACTTGCTCAGTACTATATATTGTTTATATGAGTTTATTATCCTTTTTATTTTACCATTAGCAAATAATTTTTTCTTCGTTTTTTAGGATTAAACATAAAAAGAAAAAGAAAAAAACTGTATTGTACAATATATCAGTTTATGAATATCAGTATTGTCACAAGAGGAACTGACAATGAATTTCAAATTGCAGAAGACACATTGAACCACAGTTGTAAAAACCCACAGCCGTTTCCCTGTAATGACTCCAGAGACTATTGAAACTAGTTAATTTTCCCATACTGAGTCTGACAGAAATTCTTTGCCTTCATACAGCTCTAAACAAACGTGCTCATTATAACCAAAGCAACAGACGTGTTGAAAGTGCTGTGTTAAGTGTCACAGGGATGGTGCAACTCATGTCAGATGGCTCTGATTCATGGAGATTGATTTAGGCATTCATTGATTTGTTTGCTTTGTCGCCAATCACACTCCATTTGTTCCTGTCAGAGTCCCGAGGACTTGCTTTCATCAGATACATCTGTTTCCTCCAGATAGAGAACAGCTTTGGAGAATCTTTTGTCACAAAAAGAACAGGATTGAACAGAAAGCAATGCTTCAGCACCTTATCTCTTATGGTGCATTAAACTCAAAGTTGGAGGATATCTCTGGATTCCAATAACTTTTTTTCCAAAAAAAAAAAATAAATAAAAGACGGTTAGCTTTTGTTTTGCAGGTGTACAATTATCAACAAATATGACACCTCTTTTAGACACCTGTAAAACTAAACTGGGTTTATTATCATGTAATGTCAGACCTTTTACTCAATTATGCATTTTATTGCTTAAAAAAAAAAATTAAAAAAAATCAATGTCTATGTGTCCACTAACTGCGCTGATCATCTACCTGGTTGTCATGTTGCCTGACATCATGTGGTAACATAGCCTACAGTATATATCAGCAAAATCACATTTATCAGTTGGAAGCCTGTCTGCATGTGGTGCTATTTTGTACTTGGAATTATACAGAATCACACTATTACTGAAGATTAATAATGAAAACACTTGAACCATACAGCCTCAGTTAATCACAGACTGTTTTATTATGGATTTATTACATTTAGGGGCAATTATTATTATTATTATTATTATTATTAAAACTTAAAATTAAACAAAATAACTATAATATAATAAAATACCTAACTACATAATACTATTATTGTTAGAAATTGCAACAATATAAAAATAGAAATATAATACATTTATACATTTAAAATTTAATTAAAACAATAAGTAAAAAAATAAATAATAATATCCTGGCCAGAGGAGAACTGGCCCCCCGACTGAGCCTGGTTTCTCCCAAGGTTTTTTTTTTTTTCTCCATTCTGTCACAGAGGGAGTTTTGGTTCCTTGCCGCTGTCGCCTCTGGCTTGCTCAGTTGGGGACACTTAATTTCTAATGATTATCGTCAATTTGATTTCATAGATACTATTTAAACCAAACTGAGCTAGACAATGACATCTCTGAATTCAATAATGAAATGCCTTTAACTGAAAATTGAGTGTTTAATCTTATTATACATTACTGACACTCTATCCTCCAATTTGATACTGTTAAGTGCTTTGACACAATCTGTATTGTTAAAAGCGCTATATAAATAAAGGTGACTTGACTTGACTATTATTATTATTATTATTATTATTATTATTATTATTTCATTGGCGTCTATGCATAAAACCTTGTGAAAAGATTGTGAAATTTGGCACACTGCAAGAGGACAATCTCCAAATTTGGAGTCTCTTACTCAAACTTACTCTTTTGACATTGACATGACTTTAAACTTGACATGACTTTAAACAAAACGCCTGATCAGTTTGGAGAAAAATAGCAGTATTTGTTTTGTTTTTTTCTTCAACATTCCAAAACCTTTCTGCCTACTGACACTAACAAAGACATGCACTCCTCCATGCTGTGCCAATTACATGCCATGAAATGCAATATTTTGTGACAATACAGTTACACTTTTAAGCACTTTATCCACAGAAATCCAGATAAATTTTGACAGATATCTATAGTTAGCACTTAATTTCATGCACAAAATTCTAAATACAGTACATGTAATCTAAATACAAGTTGTTGTCTTTTTTTTTGTTTGTTTGTTTGTTTGTTTTTTGTTACCCAGTATAGATGTATTATATTTACCAATATGTAATAGTAAGGAAAATGTGTATGCAGATTTACCATCATATTTACCATGAATAACATAACAAGAACACACTTTCACATGCCAATTTTCCAATATAGTCACTAATATCAAACTTAATGCGATCTGTGCTCAGATGAAATAACGCTACACCAGTGGAGTCACAAATGGAGCTCAGCTTAAATGTCAAATAGTTTTTTTTTTTTTTTTTTTTTTAGTTGTTTTGTTGGCTTTGTGTTCTATAAAGCACTTCGGCAATTATTCAAGGCTTGTCATGGGATTAACGGGTTGCTCAGTACACATGGATCATGACCCTGCAACAGTGCCATTCTCTCTCCAGCACTCTGATCACGTCTGTGACATTAAAAGGTCATGGGTCAGAGATGTAAGTGCTGACCAGAGACTCGTTAAAACCTCATTACAGTCTTGTTAAGGGTAGACAGAGTCATTAATGTGCTGTTTAAGTGTAGTGAGAGCTGCTTTTCTTCCAGTGTGTGTGTGTGTGTCTGTGTTGCTCCACATGATTATGAGGTTACAATGAAAGAGGTTAAAATGAAATTAATTCACTGTTGAGCAACACTTGAATTCTAACCAAAACACTCAGACTACGATGACTCACATAGCATTTATGCTTTCATGGGGTGTGGATTTATAAACTATCAGTTGTGAAATAATGTGCTAAAATGACTACTTACAATAAAACTGATTCAAAGTCACTTCACATTAATGGTGCTTGTTAAGCCAAACATCACTGCTACTATTGCTCATACACAGGGTTTTTGTCTGGTGGAGAATAAAATCGAATTTAAAAAAATAAAAAATAAAAAGAACAAACCTAGAGATAACTAGGGATTAAAATATCATAGAGATATGGAAATTGGCTCTTTTCTTACCCATCTAACAACCAACTAGAACAAGATAATGGATGAATTAAAGACCACCAAATCATGATAACTGGCCTCAGATGAAGTTTAGCTGTTTAATATAAGCATTGTTACACTGTTAAAGGCATCAATAATGTTCAGCTCTTTTTTTTTCAAAACTTTCGGCTAAATATGGCTTTGTTGTTGATATCTTTGTTGTATCACATATAGTGATAAACAACCCTAGTGTAAAAAAAAAGTAATATATATAAAATACATTTATTTCATACTAAGTATAGTTCAAATCTATTAACATATTTGCTGACATATCGTTTGAGACTTACTGATATAAAAGTTATAATTAAACTTTATTTGGAGTACTACTTGTGCACAATGCACATTTCTTAATGTTAAGCCCAAAATGTGTCTTAATGTCACTATTGATGAGGATTGTATGATCTTTGAATAATATCAGTCTTTAAATGCAAGATATTTAAAGTATACCTAAAGTAGTTGCACTTTAGTACAATCAAATATACTTCAGTATATCTTTAGTTGGACTTCAGCACTACTTTAGCACAGTGCATTGAGTACAAAATAAGTTGTTTCAGTTTTATCAGACGTTAAGTATACCAGATTAGTATACTTGAAGTACAATTGCAGGGTATTTTTATACACAAATATATAACATAAAAATGTAAATGTATTTGTAGTATACTTAGCATGAAATAAATGTATTTCAAATATGTAACATTTCCATAGTATTTATTTTTCACTGAACAATAAACAATTTTAAGTTGTTAATTTGAAAATTTGAACCTATGACCTCCCACAAATATGAGCCTCCCTAAAACTGAAATACTAGAATCACTCCTGCTTTCTAAATGTACTAAAAGAAGGGACTAGTAAGGCAACAAGTACTAGATGTGCAGCTTTTGATAAAACAAGAGTCCCTGATGCAAATTATACCCTCAAACCATGTGGTTGCCATCTGAGTACACACTTTTGTAATGTAATGCAGCAAAAACTGCAGGGTATGAAGTCCACTGTAAAGTCACCAGTGCAGACATTAGTGCAGACTTCACAAAACAGCTGCTCAAAAGCACTGGGAAATAGGACAGGTTTCAGAGGTCAAACTATTAATTTTATTATTACATTTGATGTAAAATACAAAGATAGAACTTTTATTTTGTGTGTAATAAAGCGGTGATACATACTATTCACACAGACTAAGACTAAAAAATAAAAGTAATGTTCCATTTGTAATAGACAAAATATGTAAAATATCTGGGGAATGGTGAGCAGAATAAATCAAAATTGTTACAGTCATGTCTGTCGTGTCTTGTGTGTTTCCCCCTCCTTGCCCTTATTTGGTCCTTCCTGTTCCTGTCCTCGTCAAGTTTGATTGTTTATGATTTCATTCAGGTGTGTGTGTTTTATTATCATGTGTATATTAGTTCCTGCCTGTTGAGTTAGTTTTCGTCTGGTCTACTCGTTACTCCTGGTGTTCCTGTGTGTCCCAGCCTTGTCTTGCCCTGTCTGAGTTGGATTTTATTAAAGACTGTATTTTGAGTACATCCTCGTCTCCTCGTTTCCCTCGTGTGTGTGCATCGTGACAAAAATAGTCTGCCAACTGAAGGTTGGCTATTTGCACTCAGTGTACATAGACACAAAGCCTTAAGTAAAGAGAGTCAAATTTGATTGCATGTTGACCTTAAGAGACACATGGATGCTTAAATTTCATAAAGTAAAATAAATGAATTAATAATAATAATAATAATAATATGTGTGTGTGTGTGTGTGTGTGTAGCTTTTACTTTTTTTGTATTTGGTGTCGATCTGCTGGTTGTTGAGCCCTGCTGTTGACACAGTCGTGATGGAGGTACATTCATTATCTTGCCTTGACTCACAGCTATCATCTTTATTGTATGTGTGTGAGGCAGTGCATGCTCAGCCTCTCTGTTGCCAGGAAACTGAAGCCTGAGCCTGTAAGACACGGGGGGAGGGTTAGAGAACACTGGTGGAACTGGTGGAATTTTGTACCAGTATACTGTGAAGATAGTAGGGTGAATCTCATGAAACCTGTCAAAACGGTGCAGGTTACACTGTACTGTAACCCAAAATTAGAGAACAAACAGTTTGCTCTCAGAAAAATTATATTTTAGGACCATTAAGATTTTTTTTTTTTTTTTTTTTTGCATAGATAAATTTCATGACAACCACACAACTGCCATTTGAGACTCTTAAACCACCTATTCTGAGACATGTCAGAATGTTCATTTTTATAAGTTTTGTATTTGGTTAGCTACAAATTACTTTATGGAAATAAAATGCTCCTAACATCTTCATTCTGAAATCCTTTACTCTGGTTTACATCAATAATCATTTAGCACTTTCATGACTCTGTCATGAGATTCCAGTGAAACAGAGATACTGATTGGTTAAGAATACATGCTTCAGCCTCAGCCCTTTCAATGAGCCCAGTAAGTGTTTGCCTCAACTGGAGAGAGAGAGAGAGAGAGAGAGAGAGAGAGAGAAAAAAAAAATGGATCTATGTTTGCACCAAACAAGCCTAACAAAACATCAATGGAGAAGCCCAGGCTAAGGATGCCCTCTGGTCAACCCATCCCAACAGCCTGGAGCTACGACTCAAGATTAAGCAGTGCCAATGGGAGACCCTCAAATGTCCAACCTTTCTAAAGAAAGACCAATCCCTGAAAGTTTCCGTACGCTCACCTGAAGGAGCTTTGCACCTCATATCGAAATAGACAAATTGTAAAGTAAGTGTAAATAGTTGTAGAATCACATACAACATTGCATTCACTAAGTGCATAAAGTGTAATGTTATTCACACAAAGTGTAATCAAATGTAATATGCTGTTTGCACTAAAATTAAAATGTGCTATTGATTTAGTGAAAATAGCCTTTGCTAACAAGCTCGGCAATTTGCAGTCATTGTAAATTGACACTACATGATGTGGTTAATGGTTAATGTTTACTATAGTATTATTATGTCTCTAATTATATAAGTATTTTGTAACTTTTTACAATAAATTTAATTTGATTAATTACTGACAACACCAGAACAGATGACATTTTGATTGTTCGCTGTCACGAATCCGGTCTTTGAACTTCCATTCACTCACCACCAGAGGTCACTCGCTCACCACATTGACTCTTGCACTACACTACTGTTGCACGTCACCCACGGACTACAATTCCCATCATTCTTTGCACTAAGTACAAGCAGCCAGCTCCCTAATCACACGCTCACACCTGAGACTCATTACACAATCACACACACTACATAAGCCATGGACTTTCTCAGTTACACGGCCGAGTATTGATCTGTGTATAGCACTCATCAAGCGCTAGCTGCCTTACCGTGCCAATTCCGTGTTTCTGTTCAATTCCAGTATTATCCTGCGTTTTTCACTCCCCCAGTGTTAGCTGCGATACGGAATCTGTTTCTTGTTTTCTAATCTGTGTTCTACGGTGGCCCACTAGTGCACAACACAACGACATTAAAAAAGCAAGCATAAGCTCACAACACAACGCAATAAAAAAACAAACATAAGCTCACAACACAACGCAATTAAAAAAGCAAACATAAGCTCACAACACAACGCAATTAAAAAAGCAAACATAACCTCACAACGCAATTAAAAAAGCAAACATAAGCTCACAACACGACATTAAAAAAGCAAACGTAAGCTCACAACACAACGCAATTAAAAAGCAAACATAAGCTCACAACACAACGCAATTAAAAAAGCAAACATAAACTCATAACACAACGACATTAAAAAAGCAAACATAAACTCATAACACAACGACATTAAAAAAGCAAACAAACTCACAACACGACGACATTAAACAGCAAACATAAACACAACACAACGCAATTAAAAAAGCAAACATAAACTCACAACACAACGCAATTAAAAAAGCAAACATAAACTCACAACACAATTAAAAAAGCAAACATAAGCTCACAAAACAACGCAATTAAAAAAACCAAACATAAGCTCACAACACAATGCAATTAAAAAAGCAAACATAAGCTCACAACACGACGACATTAAAAAAGCAAACATAAGCTCACAACGCAATTAAAAAAGCAAACATAAGCTCACAACACGACGACATTAAAAAAGCAAACATAAGCTCACAACACGACGACATTAAAAAAGCAAACATAAGCTCACAACACGACGACATTAAAAAAGCAAACGTAAGCTCACAACACGACATTAAAAAAGCAAACGTAAGCTCACAACACAACGCAATTAAAAAGCAAACATAAGCTCACAACACAACGCAATTAAAAAAGCAAACATAAACTCATAACACAATTAAAAAAGCAAACATAAGCTCACAACACGACGACATTAAAAAAGCAAACATAAGCTCACAACACGACGACATTAAAAAAGCAAACATAAGCTCACAACACGACGACATTAAAAAAGCAAACATAAGCTCACAACACGACATTAAAAAAGCAAACGTAAGCTCACAACACAACGCAATTAAAAAGCAAACATAAGCTCACAACACAACGCAATTAAAAAAGCAAACATAAACTCATAACACAACGACATTAAAAAAGCAAACATAAACTCATAACACAACGACATTAAAAAAGCAAACAAACTCACAACACGACGACATTAAACAGCAAACATAAACACAACACAACGCAATTAAAAAAGCAAACATAAACTCACAACACAACGCAATTAAAAAAGCAAACATAAACTCACAACACAATTAAAAAAGCAAACATAAGCTCACAAAACAACGCAATTAAAAAAACCAAACATAAGCTCACAACACAAAGCAATTAAAAAAGCAAACATAAGCTCACAACACGACGACATTAAAAAAGCAAACATAAGCTCACAACGCAATTAAAAAAGCAAACATAAGCTCACAACACGACGACATTAAAAAAGCAAACATAAGCTCACAACACGACGACATTAAAAAAGCAAACATAAGCTCACAACACGACGACATTAAAAAAGCAAACGTAAGCTCACAACACAACGACATTAAAAAAGCAAGCAAACTCACAACACAACGCAATTAAAAAAGCAAACAAACTCACAACACGACAACATTAAAAAATCAAACATAAGCTCACAACACAACGCAATTAAAAAATCAAACATAAGCTCACAACACAACGACATTAAAAAAGCAAAGGTAAGCTCACAATACAACGCAATTAAAAAAGCAAACATAAATTCACAAGACGACATTAAAAAAGCAAACATAAGCTCAAAACACAACGCAATAAAAAAGCAAACATAAATTCACAACACAACGCAATTAAAAAAGCAAACATAAATTCACAACACAACAACATTAAAAAAGCAAACATAAGCTCACAACACAACGCAATTAAAAAAGCAAACATAAACTCACAACATGACGACATTAAAAAAGCAAACATAAGCTCACAACACAACGACATTAAAAAAGAAAACATAAGCTCACAACACAATGCAGTTAAAAAAGCAAACATAAACTCACAAAACGACATTAAAAAAGCAAACATAAGCTCACAACACAACGCAATTAAAAAAGCAAACATAAACTCACAACACAACGCAATTAAAAAAGCAAACATAAGCTCACAACACGACATTAAAAAAGCAAACGTAACCTCACAACACAACGCGATTAAAAAAGCAAACATAAGCTCACAACACAACGCAATTAAAAAAGCAAACATAAACTCACAACACGACATTAAAAAAGCAAACGTAAGCTCACAACACAACGCAATTAAAAAAATCAAACATAAGCTCACAACACGACATTAAAAAAGCAAACGTAAGCTCACAACACAACGCAATTAAAAAAATCAAACATAAGCTCACAACACGACATTAAAAAAGCAAACGTAAGCTCACAACAAAACGCAATTAAAAAGCAAACAAACTCACAACACGATGACATTAAAAAAATCAAACAAGCTCACAACACAACACAATTAAAAAAGCAAACATAAACTCACAACACAACGACATTAAAAAAGCAAAGGTAAGCTCACAACACAACGCAATTAAAAAAATCAAACATAAGCTCACAACACGACATTAAAAAAGCAAACGTAAGCTCACAACAAAACGCAATTAAAAAGCAAACAAACTCACAGCACGACGACATTAAAAAAGCAAACATAAGCTCACAACACAACGCAATTAAAAAAGCAAACATAAACTCACAACACAACGACATTAAAAAGTAAACAAACTTACAACACGACATTAAAAAAAGCAAACAAGCTCACAACACAACGCAATTAAAAAAGCAAACATAAGCTCACAACACGACGACATTAAAAAAGCAAACATAAGCTCACAACGCAATTAAAAAAGCAAACATAAGCTCACAACACGACGACATTAAAAAAGCAAACATAAGCTCACAACACGACGACATTAAAAAAGCAAACATAAGCTCACAACACGACGACATTAAAAAAGCAAACGTAAGCTCACAACACAACGACATTAAAAAAGCAAGCAAACTCACAACACAACGCAATTAAAAAAGCAAACAAACTCACAACACGACAACATTAAAAAATCAAACATAAGCTCACAACACAACGCAATTAAAAAATCAAACATAAGCTCACAACACAACGACATTAAAAAAGCAAAGGTAAGCTCACAATACAACGCAATTAAAAAAGCAAACATAAATTCACAAGACGACATTAAAAAAGCAAACATAAGCTCAAAACACAACGCAATAAAAAAGCAAACATAAATTCACAACACAACGCAATTAAAAAAGCAAACATAAATTCACAACACAACAACATTAAAAAAGCAAACATAAGCTCACAACACAACGCAATTAAAAAAGCAAACATAAACTCACAACATGACGACATTAAAAAAGCAAACATAAGCTCACAACACAACGACATTAAAAAAGAAAACATAAGCTCACAACACAATGCAGTTAAAAAAGCAAACATAAACTCACAAAACGACATTAAAAAAGCAAACATAAGCTCACAACACAACGCAATTAAAAAAGCAAACATAAACTCACAACACAACGCAATTAAAAAAGCAAACATAAGCTCACAACACGACATTAAAAAAGCAAACGTAACCTCACAACACAACGCGATTAAAAAAGCAAACATAAGCTCACAACACAACGCAATTAAAAAAGCAAACATAAACTCACAACACGACATTAAAAAAGCAAACGTAAGCTCACAACACAACGCAATTAAAAAAATCAAACATAAGCTCACAACACGACATTAAAAAAGCAAACGTAAGCTCACAACACAACGCAATTAAAAAAATCAAACATAAGCTCACAACACGACATTAAAAAAGCAAACGTAAGCTCACAACAAAACGCAATTAAAAAGCAAACAAACTCACAACACGATGACATTAAAAAAATCAAACAAGCTCACAACACAACACAATTAAAAAAGCAAACATAAACTCACAACACAACGACATTAAAAAAGCAAAGGTAAGCTCACAACACAACGCAATTAAAAAAATCAAACATAAGCTCACAACACGACATTAAAAAAGCAAACGTAAGCTCACAACAAAACGCAATTAAAAAGCAAACAAACTCACAGCACGACGACATTAAAAAAGCAAACATAAGCTCACAACACAACGCAATTAAAAAAGCAAACATAAACTCACAACACAACGACATTAAAAAGTAAACAAACTTACAACACGACATTAAAAAAAGCAAACAAGCTCACAACACAACGCAATTAAAAAAGCAAACATAAACTCACAACAAGACGACATTAAAAAAGCAAACATAAACTCACAACACAACGCAATAAAAAAGCAAACATAAGCTCACAACACAACAACATTAAAAAAGCAAACATAAGCTCACAACACAACGCAATTAAAAAAGCAAACATAAGCTCACAACACAACGCAATTAAAAAAGCAAACATAAACTCACAACACAACGACATTAAAAAAGAAAACATAAGCTCACAACACAATGCAATTAAAAAAAAGCAAACATAAACTCACAACATGACGACATTAAAAAAGCAAACATAAACTCACAACACAACGCAATTAAAAAAGCAAACATAAGCTCACAACACGATATTAAGCCATAACACAACGGAAATGCTCCTGACCACTAGGGGGCAGTTGGTCTCCAGAAACGGGCAATGGACTCTATGCACGACACGCAGGCTACGTATTTCCGGTGAAATATCAGGGCGCATAAAAGGTTCCGGCCTGTATTCAACCATAGCGTGAGTGCACTATCAGCCGCGATCTTTTGTCAATGAACGATTAATATAAAATAATATTTATACATTTTATTGATATAATATAGCAAATTAAGTATACCACAGTAATATAATTATTTAATGAAGAGTTCCATAAATTTGAGGGTGGTTTGTCTCGCTATTATTGCTGTGTCCCGTTTTGTGAGGGTTCTCGAAGGTTTGTCACACTTCTCCTCTGGATGAAGAAACTCGCAATAAGTGGATTCAGAGTAGTAGACGTAAGGATTTTAACTACTTCTGATACTACAGTCGCCGCTTCAAGAATGAGGACAGCATACGGTTCTACACCAGGTAAGATCTAAACCCTTATATGCTTCATTATATTACCGAGCACAATGTAGGCCTATTATGATTTTTTTTTGCTGTGGTTGCCTGTTTGTTTAAAAACCTCTTCTGTGGGTCTGGGCAATACGTGTTAACGAGTTAATAGATGATTCACCCAAAAATAAAAATAAAGCTGTCATCATATACTCACCTTTATGTCGTTGTAAACCCATATGGCTTGCTTTCTTAATTGGCATACAGAAATGTTGTAAATAATGTTAGTGTCAGTCAGCTATTTAGAGAGATTTCATTTATTTATATATATATATATATATATATATATATATATATATATATATATATATATATATATATATATAACTTTTATTATTATTTTTTTTTTTCCCACAGAAGAAATGCATAATTGTTTAGAATGACACGAGGGAGAATAAGCTAAAACCCCAGCTAAAATAAATATATATATATATATATATATATATATATAAATAGAAAATTATTATTATTATTATATTATTATTATTATGATTGTTATTATTATTATTTTTTTTTTTTTTTTCATAAGAGCACTTGCATGTCAATACATTATACATTTTTAAAGTAACCTTCAGGTTCAGTGTTGGCAAACTAACTGGCATTGTTATTACATTGTGTTGTGTGTATTTTCTGAAAACATGTCTCATCCAATCTAGATTTGAGATTTAAAACCATTTAATGGCCTTTTGGAGAGTTGAACCTGCATCCCACAGCATGGTACGTGTGACCAGAGCAAGGACAGCTACAACGAGGAGTGAAGTTGGAATAACAAGCAATGCAATGGTAAATATTGATATTATATTGTTTGTGACAGAGAAAGAAAATGTTATATATATTTTTATTTTTTGATGCATGTCTCATAATTATTTAAAATTTATTTTGCCAGTGTCAGTCTCTGCAGCCCTTCGATGAGTTCCTCCTCTTCATGGTCCACCTTTCAGTCGGTCTTCCGCAGAAAGATCTGGCCTTACACAAAACACTTGGGATCGATTATTTTGGTTTTATTTGTACAGACCAGAATATAAAATGTAAATGCATATATATGTGTATATATATATGTGTATATGTGTGTGTGTGTGTAACTTTAAAGGAAAACGCCACAGTTTTTCCATATTCCAATATGTTTTTCCCTCAACGTAGACGATTTAATATGTACCTCTCCCGTCTCAGTGCGTGCACTTAATCGCTCCAGCGCGCGGCGCCACTATGCTTAGCACCATTCATTCCTTAGGATCCAAACAGAGATGAATTTAGAAGCTACCAAACACTTCCATGTTTTCCGTATTTAAAGACGTTTACATGAGTAGTTACACGAGTAAGTATGGTGACACAAAATAAAACGGGGCAATTTTCTAAGCGGATAAAAAAAATGATAACTATAATGTATGGCGGAAGAGCACTTCGCAGCACTTCGACCTCGGCGCAGTAATATTGGTTCTATTGATGGAAGTTAGAGGGGGAGTTTTCAGGAGTGATGATATTACTGCGCCGAGGTCGAAGTGCTGCGAGAAGAGAGAAGTACTCTTCCGCCATACATTATAGTTATCATTTTTTATCCGCTTAGAAAATCACCACTGTTTATTTTGTGTCACCATACTTACTCGTGTAACTACTCATGTAAACGTCTTTAAATAGGGAAAACATGGAAGTGTTTGGTAGCTTCTAAATTCATCTCTGTTTGGATCCTATGGAATGAATGGTGCTAAGCTAAACGCTAGCATAGTGGCGCCGCGCGCTAGAGCGATTAAGTGCACGCACTGAAATGGGAGAGATTCATATCAACTCGTCTAAGTTCAGGGAAAAACATATTGGAATATGGAAAAACGGTGGCGTTTTCCTTTAATACGGGATCTTGCTCACTAGTGTAATATAAACACGTAAAATTTAGAAACTTTGATACATTGTAATAGTTATGTAAAATACTAATAACTGTGATAGTGTAATAGTATGTTTTTTTATTTTTTTAACACTTCTGCCACTTGGAGGACTGATAGGTCAGGCAGATCTCTGGTGACACCACTGTAAAGCATTCTCCTAAGATGAAAAACAAAGGTATAGTGTAAATTGACCATTAAAAAAATAAAAATCTTCCACCACTGTCATTGCATGTTGCATACATTATGAATGGAGCCATATCCAATAGGATTGTGTTTTTGTCTTTTTTCTGCTTGGGCTAATCATATAGGCATGTTATACATTATGAATATAGCAAGATATGAAACGATGATGTAACAATATTAGACAGTCTACTCCTACCATAACCACTCAGTGAGTTTCCTCTCTTGCAAACAGGACCACCATCCCACTGACAGGACCTGGCTTGACTTTCTAGGCATAACAATGGGGCATGTTAATATTATTAATCGAAGTTTATTAATTATGCTATTCATTAAAGAATTTGATAATTATCTTACTTACCACTTACCATTGTTCTAGGTTTGTGCCAGCTCTGCTCCATTCAGTGCAGCTCTGTACAGGAGGAACTGCACTGATTCTCAGTTTTAGATAGTGTGCTGTCTGGTACAGTGCTGTAACAGTATGGATGGAAGTCCTTTAAAACAATCTGTGAAGAAAATTACATTGGGTTACATATGGAATTGATTTCAGATACATTTTGAATTACTTTCAGTTGCATTTTAAATTGTTACATTGTAAATTAAACTATATTTAAAATAAATTATGAATAATTAATAGTCTATATAATGTTACAAACATGCCAATACACTGTAAAGAGTTCAGTAATATTTCAAAGGATCTCCTTATCCCTCTTAACCATTTCTGATCTTGTTTGCGTCTGATCTTTTTTGCTTTTTTACTGAACAGCTTCATCATGTTTGTGTTCGGGATCCCTGGAAAACTGCTATATTTAATGTACACAATCAATTCAAGCTTCAGGTTACAGATAATAAAAATTGAAAATATAACAATGAACTGCCAGAAACTGTCAGACTTGAGGTTTATGATGATACATGGCAATCTAAAAATGGGAACAGTATTTAAAATACTTTACGTGAAAACATTCCTATCACAGCAAACACCTATCAGAGCCACAGACAGAAACAAATGTGGATTACCAGGAGCTCTGTTGTTATTGCTACTATCTCTTAGGAGTTATAAAAACCTGAGTTGGACGGAGTTTAAAGCTAAACTCTAACTTAGCCCTGCTATTTTAGGGCTGTTCAAATCGGTGCAGGTTATCCAGCCTTATTAGCTAGATTAGCTATTAGCTATAGAGCTTTATCACTTTAAACAGACTGATGAGCTCTTTTGCACTACACTCATTATATCTGCACAGTTTGTTTATTTAACTGATTTGCATTCTATCTGCTATGTGCCTCACGCCACTTTATCTATCTTTTTTTACAATGTTCTTATTTGTATATCTGTATAGTTTATATATATAAATATATATATATATATATATATATGTGTGTGTGTGTGTGTGTGTATTTAAATTGTATTTATTTGCATTTTTACGTCTACTGTTAATGTTTAGTGTTAACTGTATGCACCAAGGGTCTGAGAGTTACGCAATTTCAATTCTCTGTATGTATGTGCTGTACATGTGGCAGAATTGACAATAAAGCAGACTTTGATTTTGGACTTAAATTTGCTAGAAGACGATAGAACAATACTCACCCTAAAGTTGTCGATGTAACTTGAAACGTTTAATGCCCTTCTCCATGTGATGAAATTCATTTACAGTAATCCGGGGAAGCTCTTGTAAACTGAAAAATCATCTTCTCCTCTTGTCATTTTGAAAGCTCTACGTAAGGAACAATGGCTTCCGGCACAGCACCGGATGTAAGTAAGCCCCCTGAGGAAAAACGCCCCACATAAAAAAAATATTGTAGTAATTTATAGTAAATACTATGGTGTTTTTGAACCATTCTATAGTAAAGTGTATTATACTGTATATATTATAGGATTTACAACACTTTAATGAATGCTACAGTATACCGTAGTAACCATAGTGAACTGATAAACTGTAAGAAATACTGTAGTATACTCAGGGTGCGAACTACGGGGGAGCTAGGGGGAGCTCGGCTCCCCTTAATAAGACATGGGCTCCCCTGAAAACGTGATTTGTGAAATTTTGGGGGGTCTCAAAAAATATTGACAACGTGTTATTTTGACGTGCAATTTCAGTTTTGTGTAATGTGATCATCATGTGTAAAATTGCAAAAATATTCATTCATGCATGACGGCGATTTAAACCTAATTCGCTTCAATAAAGATAACTATACTTGCTATTCTTGTCATGAGCATCAAGGTGTGGGGGCGCTGCGGTGCAAATTCCACTCATCTTTAGTACGTTAACTCAAAAGATTCGTAGAAAAAGTATAAACGTTGGAGGCCATTGATCTTTGCGCGGAGTCCTTGAAATCCATTTAGGGGTCTGTGGTCGATTCTGTGTGATGAGTAACTTTAACCGTTGTTCGTGTGAACTCAAAGACAGCCTGATGCTTTGTTTACAGACTATTTGTGGGTGGCTGTTGTTTCACCTATCAATTCGTGTCGATAAAGTATAATAGGGTAAATCCTGTATCTTTATGTATGTATCTTTCTGTTAGCTGTTATGCATTACCCCCCCCCCCCCCCCCCCCCCCCCCCCATAAAAAAAAAAAAAAAAAGTGGGCTCCCCCAAAGTCCACGGTATAGTTCGAACACTGAGTATACTTTAGATTTTACTTCAGTAAACTGTAGTGTATTGTAGTATAATATACCCTATAGTTGTAGAAAACGTAGTACATTATTATTACTATAATTGTTATATTATCACAGCAACTATAGAATTACCACAACAAATTAATTCAAGTACTTTGCTATAGTATAGTTCAAAAACATAGTATTTACTACAAATTACTATAGTATTTTTTCATGTGGGGCAGAAATGATCGTAGAGTCCATTGAGCGCAATTAGCAGAGCTAAACTGTGCAAATCGAAAATAATATTGATTTATTTTCTGCTCAATTCATGAATCAATACATTAAGATTACCAGGATATCAAAACATTCAGTAAAAACACGTTGTTCATTTAAAAATGGATTACACATTAAGCTCAATCACTTACATTGAGACTTTCTTGTGGTGTCTCGAGGAAATATCGGGGTTTAACTGTCAACACTGCCCCCTAGTGGTCGGGAGCATTTTCGTTGTGTTGTGGCTTAATGTCGTTGTGTTGTGAGCTTATGTTTGCTTTTTTAATTGCGTTGTGTTGTGAGTTTATATTTGCTTGTTTAATTGCGTTGCGTTGTTAGCTTATGTTTGCTTTTTTAATTGCGTTGTGTTGTGCACTAGTGGGCCACCGTAGTGTTCCCTGTATTTACCCCTGTCTCACCGTTCGGACTCTGTTTGCCCCTGCTTGGATTATATCTGTGTACCTGGACTATCTCTCTGCCTCGCCCTTTGGATATTGTTCGCGCTTTGCCTGGATTATTGCTCACGTTTCGGATTACCTCTCTCATCTAGCCCTCTATATACCTGTTTGTCATTTGTTCGACCCTGCCTGTATTTGACCATGTTTCACAATAAAAGCTTGCACTTGGATCCGCACGTCTCACGTCTCATCAGCCCTGTTACAGAATACTCGGCCTTACAAGGATCCAGCAGCTTTTTAAACAAACATTTGTCAGGTATGGACACTACAAGAATTTTGTTTGCCCTTAAACAAGGCCCATGGTCACTGGAAAACCATATTAGAGAGTTTTTAGCCATCGCACACTATTCGGATTCACCGGACATTATCTTAATAGAGATTTTTTGCGATGGCATAAATCAACCGCTCAAGTCTAAGCTTAGACGCGAGGGTCCGCGTTCATCACTTGCTCATTTTATGGATTATGCTTTGTTGACTGTTGGCTCTTTGTTCACTGTGGGTTTCGCGGAGGAAGAACGCGACACCGCATCCGTGACTGAAATGGCGGCCGCACCGGAGCGCGCTCACATAATGGCAGCCACAACAACACCCCGTCATGTCATTGCTGCCAGTCACGAGTCAAGTCAAGTCAGTGTATATTCATGAGTCCAGTCAAGTCACAGTTGATTGTAATGAATCAAGTCAAGTCAAAGTCGATCGTCATGAGTCCCGTCATCTGCCAGAGTCTCATCACGTCTCATCTGATCTTCCAGAGTCTCGTCATGTCACAGCTGATCTTCCAGAGTCTCTTCACGTCTCAGCTTATCTGCCAGAGTCTTGTCACGTCACAACTGATCTTCCAGAGTCTCTTCACGTCACAGCTGATCTTCCAAATTCTCTTCACGTCACAGCTGATCTTCCAGAGTCTCTTCACGTCACGGCTGATCTTCCAGAGTCTCTTCACGTCACGGCTGATCTTCCAGAGTCTCTTCACGTCACAGCTGATCTGCCAGAGTCTCATCACGTCTCAGCTGATCTGCCAGAGTCTCGTCATGTCACAGCTGATCTTCCAGAATCTCGTCAAGTCACAGCTGTTCATCTAGAGTCCTGTTATGCCCTGTCTGTTGCACCCAGATCATCAAGGTCAGTCTTCCGGTATCCCAGTCTGATGTCTAGTGTGAGGGATGTACCACTGGTGTCTGCACGCGCAGCTGGTATCCCCAAATCCACTCACTCCAACCCTTCTGTCCCTGAACTAGATCCCCTGTCCGAAGCGCTTCCCCTGATGGGGATCGCTTTATGTTGCGTTTGGGCTGCATACACCACTTTAGAACTGCCCCAGGCGATGGCACCCGCTGCAGCTTCTCCAGAGGTGGCAGCACATGCTGCAGAACCTTCCAAAGCGGCGGTGCTCACTTCAGCTCCTTTTATGGTGGTGGCGCCCAGCAATGTACTCTCAGCCTGTTGTGTCATGGTCAAGGAGACTATTACCACTGTAGAACTTCAAGAGGTGGCGGCAACCGCTGCAGAACCTTTGGAGGTGTCAGTGGTATCCACTCACCAACTCTCGTCTTGCTCTGTCACAGCCACGGAGGCCGTCCGTGATTCCTCGTCCTGTCCTGTCACGGCCAAGGAGGCCGTCTATGAATCCTCATCTTGCCCTGTCACGGCTATAGAGGCCGTCTGTGAACACTTTGCCTGTCCTGTCGCAGCCAGAGGGGCTGTCCCTGAACTCTCGTCCTGTCCTGTCAGGGCTATGGAGGCCATCTACAAATCCTCGTCCTGTCCTGTCGCAGCCAGAAGGGCTGTCCCTGAACTCTCATCCTGTCCTGTCACGGCTATGGAGGCCGTCTACAAATCCTCGCCCTGTCTTGTCGCAGCCAGAAGGGCTGTCCCTGAGCTCTTGTCCTGCCTGTCCTGTCATGGTTAGGGAAGCCATCTGTGAATCCTCATCCCATCCTGTCGTGGCTACAGAGGCCACTTATGAACTTTTGTCTTGTTCTGAACCAGCCGAGGAGGCCATCTCTGAACTCTCGCCCTGTGCTGAATCAGCCATGGTGGCTGATTTTGAACGGTCCATCTGTTTAGTCTCATCAAATGTATCTGGTTTTGAACTGTCTGTCCTGCCCGTTTCCGTCAAGCAATCCAAACTTGAGTTGTCTGTCTGTCTCAATGCTTTTGTTGAGTCTGAATTTGAACTATCTGTTGGTCCTGATTTAAGCATTGTGTCTGATGTTGAACCCTGTGTTTGTCCCATTTCAATCTATGAATCTGTTTTTTGCCCCACTAGTCCAGTTACGATCCCAGAAACCTTACCCGAGCTCCCTGTAGGCTCTAGTAGCCTTGTCACAGCCCAAGGACCTGCTGCTGAACTCTTAACCCTGCCTGTCATGAACTCAGAAACCATAAATGCACTCTATGTCTGTCCTGTTTCGACCAAAGAGCCTGATTTTGATCTGTCTGCTTGTCCAGGTTCAGTCACTGAAATGACTGTTAGTCCAGTTTCCCTCAATGAGTCTGTTTTTGTATTGTTTGTTTTGCCCGTTTCTGTCACTAAACTTTCTGCTTCAGTCTCTGTCAATGAGCCTGATTATGAACTATCTGCCCGCTCAGTTGTCATCAGGGAAATTACTGATGAACTTGTGTTCCCTGCCTTGGCCCTTGGGGCCATATATACTCTGTCTATCTCGTGTGTCTCAGTGTTCCCTAGGTCCCAGTTCTTGTCTTGGTCCTCAGTTCCTTCTGCTCTGTCTGCTCCGCCTTGGTGGTCGTCTGCTCCGGTCTGGTGGTATTCTGCTCCGCCTGCTCTGCCATGGAGATCTTTTGCCCTGCCCTGGTGGGCTCCTGTTCTGTCTGCTCCGCCCTGATGGGCTCCTGTTTCGTCTGCTCCGCCCTGGTGGGCTCCTGTCCTGTCTGCTCCGTCCTGGTGGGCTCCTGTCCCGTCTGCTCCGCCCTGGTGGTCGTCTCCTCCGCCCTGGTGGGTTCCAGTCCCGTCTGCTCCGCCTTGGTGCTCTGCTCTGCCGGCTTTGCCTCAGTTCCTGGTCTCTTCACCTCCTCATGGGCCGAGCCCTCCATCCCTCCCCCTGTTCCTCCTCCACTCCACCGCCCTCCTGGATTGTTCTGAGTTTGGAGCATCTGGAAGCCGCTCCTTGGTGGTGGTGGTGGTGGTGGTGGTGGTGGGGGGTTTACACGGCCGAGTATTGATCTGCGTATAGCACTCCTCAAGCGCTAGCTGCCTTACCGTGCCATTCCGTGTTTCTGTTCAATTCCAGTATTGTCCTGCGTTTTTCACTCCCCTAGTGTTAGCTGCGATACGGAATCTGTTTCTTGTTTTCCAGTCTGTGTTCCCTGTATTTACCCCTGTCTCACCTTTCTGACTCTTTTTGCCCCTGCTTGGATTATATCTGTGTTCCTGGACTATCTCTCTGCCTCGCCCTTTGGATATTGTTCGCGCCTTGCCTGGATTATTGCTCACGTTTCGGATTACCTCTCTCGTCTAGCCCTCTATATACCATTTGCCATTTGTTCAACCCTGCCTGTATTTGACCATGTTTCCCAATAAAAGCTTGCACTTGGATCCGCACGTCTCACGTCTCATCAGCCCTGTTACATTCGCATTTGACTGGATCAATAACATACAGTGAAGTCATAAGGTTATTTCAGTGGCTTGAAATCAATATTTTTCTGTCAAGAAATGAGTGAAAATGAGAATGGACAACACGATAGTGAGCTACTCGATGTTCATGTCAGTGAAAAAATAAATTGTTAACAACCTCGCAAAGCTGTGCTACAACCTCGCTACTACTCACTTGTGGATATGACAGATTTTACTAACAGACCTACAGTCTGTATAAGAAAAAAAAAAAAAAAAACACGATGCTGCCATTTCTAAAGTCATTTTTACTGGTTTCGAATCATGGGTGTAAATTGCCATTTTGACCCCCCTCTACAAAATAGTGGATTACTCAGTAAATATACATCCATTAAATTTATTATTTTGGCTTTCACCGCTATACATGTTTGTCTTTCTTCAAAAAAAAAAAAAAAAGCGAGGGAAGTTTCTGAAATTTGGTTGATTTGACACGGAATGACCCACCGAAACCAGCTTCATAAAACAAGCTACTAGGCTCACCAACAAACACATTTTGAATGTCTCACTTATCTGACCGATTCATTTCAGGCCTTGGAGTCTCCACTAACGAGCTGATGATTTGATTTAAATTTGTTTGATTGGAAAGACTTTGAAAAATTTGCTCTGTTGATGTGCCTTCAGGAACAGGGCTGAGAAAACACTGGTTTACACTTCAGTAGCATTGTAGATGATATCACCGCACTACAACACGTTCTTCAAATGAAAGTAAAAAAACAAAAACAGAGATGACCACAGAGCAGACTACTATGTATGCCTTCAAGAGGCATCATGAAAACCCATCTGGACATACATGTACTAAACAATATGGCTGGGGCTGGGAACGACATGGAGAGATACTGACTGCCACTGGGAAAAATAATAATAAAACTGCATAATGCCATTGGACTTATGCTGATGCATGCCACCAGGAGGAATTTTGCTTTGACAACCCAGGTGCAACTCCCAGATGTTTAGCGACTTTACACAACAAGGTGTGTACAAATGCATTTGTTTCCACTTACTCATGAACATTAATATGAACATTAAATTCCTATCATAAAGACACCTTTCTTACTTCTTACTGCATGACCAATACCATGTCATCGGAATGAATGTTGGCACCTAGTCTAGTGCTAGGTAGTATCTAAATACATGCAATCTGGGTTATGTAAACAGGTTCCAAAAATTAAGTACTTGGAATTAGATTATATTACATATTAAAATGGTTATAAACAGATTACATTTACTTTTTTATGGATTAGATGATTACATATTATTCACAGATTTTATTGATCTTTTATCACACTTTTACACAATTTATTGATTATTGAGTCTCCTTTCTAAAAATCTGACTGTATGTCATACATTTAGCTTTAAACTTTGGAGGTGTAATGTTATTACTGTTTTCATGTTTATTATTCATGCTTTTTCATGTAATGCAGGGATTCCCAAACTTCAGCCAAACACCTTTAACATAAAATATTTAGTTGAGAAATCACTGAGGAAGTTAATATATTTAAATAATTTAACATGACATTTGCATGCCTACAGCTGATGTCTGATGTCGGTTAAGGGTCACATAGACATGCAGGTAAACTCATAATATATTTCTATTTTTACTGTTCATTTGTTTTGTATATATTTAAAAATATTTTTTATTTATTTTAAATATTAAATATATTTTATTTATCTTAAATATATTTTATTTTTATGATTGAATTAATTCTTATATTTTTATCAACTCAATCACACCCACTGCAGTTCTTACATTAACCCCAGTTTGGGAAACCCTGGTATGTTATGTTTAATGCATTTCATGATGTTGATATCAAAGAATAAAATATAATGTGTTGCATTTAAGGGTAAGTTTAAAACAAGTTAGGTAAAAACTAACCTAAAAGTAATCTAAAAAGTAGTCAGAATACATTACCTAAAATAAGTGACCTAGATTACATTACTAACTACAATTTTCATAATGTAATCGGACATCAGTAACTACAATTTGTAAGTAATCTATCCAGCACTGGCAAAGAACTACTCTTTTCCATGCAACATAAATGTATGGTGATCACTAAATGATGGAAGTCCAACCATTATTTTATTTTAAAACATTATCGGTTCGAGATTTTAGGCTTCTCTCAGTTTTGATTATTGCAATAGCCAAACCCGTTAACAGGTTGTTTCCTAATGCCAGCAGATCTAGAGTACTTATCAAATAAATCAATCAATAAATGCCCATTAATAAATTTAATTTAATCTGAATTTCTCAGATGCCTTACATTTGCTGCATACAATCATAAAATGATTAATGTTTTCATTAAACCCATAACTTCCAAAGCTCCAGTAGCCTATATGAATGGACTGTAACATAGGTCCTGGGCAGAATATCAGTCTTCATCTAAAGAGTAAATAAATGTGCTAATAAAAGTAACATTGGATAAATCTAGACCTGCCTGCTAGTACACTTAATATTAGTACACTACTAGTATACTTAATTCACATAGATCATACTCATCTCACTACATAGTCCAGCAGCATGAGGCAGGTGCAGCCTGCCACGTTATGGGTTCTGAGGACCCTTCAGTGGTAAGGCTCATTGATTTCCTGTCCTCTGTCGGGACTACTTTAGTGCACTGCACACAAGCGGGGAGAAGGTCAGTGACATCAGACTGACAGAGTACCACAAAGTAATAGAGACAGGACACTCAAGAGACACAGAGGCCATTTTTCAGGCTGATCCAGCTAATGCTAATGGTTCAATGACAAATAAAGCTTCTAAAAAGTTATTTTAAAAATTCACAATGGAAGTATTTCTGAGTCAGGAACAATGTGTTTAAAGGAACACTCCACTTTTTTTGGAAATAGGCTCATTTTACAAATCCTCTAGAGTTAAACAGTTGAGTTTTACCATTTTTGAATCCATTCAGCCGATCTCTGGGTCTGGCGGTAGCACTTTTAGCTTAGCTTAGCATAGTTCATTGAATCGGATTAGACCATTAGCATCTCGCTCAAAAATGACCAAAGAGTTTTGATAATTTTCCTATTTAAAGCTTGACTCTTCTGTAGTTACATCGTGAACTAAGACCGACGGAAAATGAAAAGTTGTGATTTCTAGGCCAATATGGCTAGGAACTATACTCTCATTCCGGCGTAATAATCAAGGAACTTTGCTGCCGTACCATAGGTGCAGCAGGCGCAATGATATTACGCAGCACCTGAAAGTAGTCCTCAGCTAGGTAACTAGTTATGATATAGCTGGGGACTACTTTCAGGCGCTGTGTAATATCATTTTAAAATATTTTAAAATGTTATTTATTCCTGTGATTTCAAAGCTGAATTTTTAGCATCATTACTCCAGTTACATGATCCTTCAGAAATCATTCTAATATTCTTATTTGTTGCTCCAAAAAACATGCATTATTATTATTATTATTATTATTATGTTGTTGTTGTTGTTGTAAACAGCTGAGTATATATTTGTTCAGCTTTCTTTGATGAATAGAAAGTTCAGAACAGCATTTATCTTAAATAGGAATCTTTTGTAACATTATAAATGTCTTTATCATCACTTTTGACCAATCTAATGCATCTTTGCTAAATAAATAATAATAATAATAATAATAATAATAATAATAATAATAACAATAATAAGAAATGTTTCTTGAACAGCAAATCAGCATATTAGAATGATTTCTGAAGGATCATGTGATGTGACACTGAACACTGGAGTAATGATGCTGAAAATTTAGATTTGATCACAGAAATAAATTACATTTTAAAATATATTCAAATAGAAAGCAGTTATTTTAAATAATAAAAATATTTCACAATAGCACTGCTTTTGCTGTATGCAGGCTTGGTGAGCAGAAGAGAATTATTTTTAAAAAATTACTGTTCAAAAACTTTTGACTGATAGTATATAAAACATAAAATCTTGCAGAAGTATTTTATTTTTAACTTATCTTTAAAACACCATTTTAAATAGCTTAGTCTGTTGTCATATATATATATATATATTTTTTTTTTTTTTTTTTGTGCCAGGATGTACTATAACCTGTCTAGACACACTGATAGAAATGACAGTTAATATATTGATTTCACATTTGATTTGTTCTAGAGTAAAATAAATCATGAAAAGGATGGAGTTATAGTGTGTGCCATTTCATCCCATGTGCCAGAAACAGAATTTAGAGTCTATATTACTTTTCTTAAAGGATGCTAATATGGAGTGATTTTTCAGCTTTCACTGTAGCAAATGTAGAGGAGGAAATTTCATTGCTTTTTCTCTAAACTCCCAGTCCAACTGGGTGATATTTCCCTGTCATTTTGTCAAAGTATAATTTGGAAAAGAAGAAGAAAAAAAAGGTAAGTGAAACTTGCTCTTTATCAGTGCTGTAAAATGAGTCACTGGTACTGAAGGTTATGACATTTAATGAAAATTATTGGCATTTCATTTAATACTTGATACATGGCTGTGAGGGGGCATTGCATTCCCTCAGATCACCATTAATGTTAAGATGAATTTTAATGATAAAATGTGCTATTTAAAAATCACATTTGCCAAGTGTATTGTCTTCCTAGAGTGAATAATAAGCTAAAATATCAATGTTTTAGTTAAGGACAGTCTGTTAGGCAAGGTCGAATTTTGATTGGTCGCTTGATTAATCGTGCTCCCCCACCCTAATAATATTAGTAATATTTCTTGCACTATGGAAAGCAAATACGAAGGCTACGAACATTCCATAATTTCAAGGTTGCATGCATTAACTACTTTCACTATGGACATTCGAAAATGGATTAAAAAGAAAGAAGCTATAGCAACTGCTACTACCTCTGGGTCTGAGCTCCAAATAAGCAGTGTGGACAGTGACAGCGCAGGCCCGCTTACACCACTGACAAACACTCAGCCTGCCAAAAGCAAGGACTCACCTTCACTGTCAAGTGGCCAGAGGACCTCGGTAAAGACAAGCCAGTCCAGGTTCATCTCAAGCAGTTTCCAAAGAAACAACAACATAAAAATAACTGTAAGTGGTCATTTTCGCTGAATTGGTGCAATGAGAGGGAATGGCTAGAATATTCAGAGCAAGCAGATTCTGCATTTTGTTTCCCCTGTCGGAAATTTGGTGGGGATGACTCTGTGTTTACAAGTACTGGTTTTAGCAATTGGAAGCAGACGATAGATAAAGCGAAGGGATTTTACAGACATGCTAACAGTAAAGAGCATTTGGCATGCATGGCTGTTTGGAAAGAGCAACAATTGCAATGTTCCACAGGAAAGGAGATTTCAACCCTAGTTAATTCAGATCAGCTTTCTCGAAACCGCCTTTATGTGTCTGCAATTATAGACATAATTAATTTCCTGGTCTCAAACGAACTGCGAGGGATGCAGATGATTCCGTTGATGACAGAGGCCAAGCAGGCAGTGGACTGTTCTTGTCTCTATTTGATTACACGCTGAGAAAAAAACAAAGAGATAGCCCAGGCCTTCAGTACAATTCCAAAAAAATGCAACATACGCATCGCACAATGTTCAAAATGATTTAATTGAATTGATGAGTACAATCGTGACAGAGCAAATTGTGAAAGATGTTGGGGAGTCATGGTTTACAATTAAAGTGGACGGAACCAAGGACCCAACGGGCAGTGAGAATGTCTCAATTGTTCTTCGATATGTAGACCAGAACTGCACAGTGAAAGAGCGGCTGTTGTCAGTATTGACTACAGACAAGTGCGATGCCCTGTCACTCACTAACATGGTGCTTGAAGAGCTGTCAGGTGTTGGTCTCATGTCAGTGTTATGACGGGGTCAGCGTCATGTCTGGAAGAGAAGGAGGTATGCAGAAACATATTCAAAACAAATTAAACAGAGAAGTGCCCTACATCCATTGTTTTAATCATCAGTTACATTTGGTCATAGTATATGCCGTTTCATCTGAGAGCTCTGCTGGAGATTTTTTTGACGTTTGCAATACGCTTTACAAATTTCTGAGAAAGCCCACTGTAGCTGCACAGTATAAGGGAGAGAAGCTTAAAAGGCTGCTGGAACAACGATGGACTGGCCACCTTGAAACAGTATCCGTGGTGCTGAAATCGCACGACACGCTTGTGGATTTTCTGAATGAAATCGCAACCAAAGGAAAAGGTACTGATGTAAAACTTGAAGCTGTTGGACTTCACAAGGCCATCACAGAACCAACTTTCAAATTTCTTTCTTGTGTGATGTACAAAGTTTTGGGCCTGATGGATCCATCGAATAGGATTCTGCAAGCTGAACAAATAGATCTAATGACGGCAGTTCGGCTCATTCACAGCACTGCTTCTTGCATTGAAAGTCTACGATCGGATGCAGAGTTTGCGAAACTGTGGGCTGAAAGCATGAGTGCAGATGCAGATGATGTGGTTCTACCCCTCCGAAACGGCAGCGACAGGTCAGCAAGTCTCTGCAAGACTACGTTGTGAATGAAAGTGTTGGCCAGCGTGAAGCGAACATTGAACAGGAGTGCAAGCAGCTGTTTTTTAACATTATTGACTCCATTCTCTGAGAAATGTCCGTGCGTTTGAGTGAACGTATAGCAAGTACATGACAGCTTTGCACTTGACCCTGGAAGTGAGAACTTTTTGGATGTGGGAAAAGTGAAACCACTACTGGATTTAACGAATATTGAAATGATAGCGTCTCAGTTCACCGTTGCACGTCAGATTTGACAAACATTTTGCACAAGCCAGGACGAGAAAATGACTTTGGTCAAACTTCTTTCAAATTACTCCAGCGTTTTCCAAGCCATGCCAGTGGTGCTGACTGCCCTAAAACACGCACTAACATTTGGGGCCTCGACTGCTATGTGCGAGAACTCTTTCTCAATGTTGAAGAATGTATTTTCTGAGTACAGATGCAGCATGTTGCATAGACGAAAAGCACATCTGATCAAACTGGCTTTTGAATATGACCTTAGTAGAAAATTCAGAGAAGAATGGAAAGAGGAGGTTTCACTCATCGAAGAGAAGATTGCAGCTCTACTGAGGCTAAAGGTATGATTAAATATTTTGCTCATGTTTAAAAAAGTTTGATGATTAGTCGCAGTTGTCAGGTTGTAATATTCCGTAAAATTAACATGTAGGGTTAAGCAGGTGTAAATTGCTTTTGGTGGTGTTGTTGTGTATAACCCTTGTAAGCATAAGTCTGTCATGATGAGTTTTCTAATATGTAGGTCTAGGTGTTTTATTATTATTATTATTTATTTATTTATTTTATTTATTTATTTATTTATTTATTTATTGTATATAGTAAGATTGTTCTGAGCTCTGTAGCTACGTTGCTCACTAGCTGCAGTTTTTGTGGTTGTAGCATTGAGATGTTTGTTTATGGTGAGTTAAAACTTAAGGAACGTACCATAGCTATATGTATTTTCTAGCTGGGAGTATATGCATGTGATCGCCACCTCTCGGTATTTCAGACGCCCCCTCTTCAGCACTCGGCTGGCGCCGACTCTGGTGGTTAGCATTACTTGAAGAGACTTTCCTGTTCTCTATACAACATAAATTCCAGAGTCATTCCACAAACTTGAATCCTGAAACTGTTATTTGCTTTAGTTACTACATAAGAACTGCAAAGCTTGTCTGATTCATCAAGCAATGAACATAACATTCTTGTGGTCCTTGTAGACCTGTAGTCCTTATGTTAACACTTTAACATCTAAATCAACAACATATTTTGTCAAAACACATTAGAAATTTAAAAACAAACCCAATGGCCAATGGTTAACACTCTTTATCAGATCTGAGGTCTAAAAACTGAAGGGTTCTACCAAAAAAAAAAAAAAAAAAAGTTCTTCTCATGTTCTCAAAACAGCATCTGTCTCCCTCTAGAGGAAAACCACTGTTGTTCAACACACATATAATTCTTTAAAATGCTCATAAATTACTAGTAATTATCTACCTGGATCCGAAGCATGATGATATATATATATATATATATATATAAAATTTATTTCATAATAAGTAGTTCAAATCTATTAACATATTTACTGACACATTACACCAGACGTACTGATACAAAAATTATAATTTAACTTTATTTAGAGTACTAAATCAGCAGCAAACTCTCCATGCAACTTAGTGGCAGTGACCATGAACAACATGCTTGAGCATGCTTTCAACTTGTGTCATAGGACTTAGCCTGGAACTCCCTGAAAGTGCATGAGAGGAACATTACATTTCCAAAGGAAAGACATATAAAACCATGCTTTAGTAACACCTTGTCCACTATATATATTTCTAGAAAATATAGTCAAATGCAGTAAGCTAGTTTTGCCATGTATCTTGCAATGTAATTAATCAGATATTTTACAGTAGAATAGTGAATGGATTCAAAACATTTCAAAACAAATCAAAAAACCACATGGATTACATGACAACTTTTTAAAAAGACCAATCTGCACATTGTATTTTTATAAAATTCTCCCAAGATTAGATACCCTTGAAGTAGGTGCTTGTCATTATGCACTAAAATGAATGAATGAATGAATGAATGAATGAATAACATATACCTGTATATAACAACTATAGTAATATAAATTAATCGCTTTACCCAATATTGTACTGTAACCCCCCGGTTTCACAGACAAGGCTTAAGCCTAGTCCTAGACTAAAATGTAAGCCTGAGCTGTTTAAACCAAAAGATACTTGCAATGACTGATCTTAAAACATGTCAGTGCCTTTGTTTTGTCTCAAGATGCACACCAGTAATGTTTTTTTTTTTTTTTCTTAAGCACATTTATAAAAAATACTTAAATGTCCTAATTGAACTATGGTCTAATCCTGGCATAGTCTAAGCTCTGTCTGTGAAACAGGGCCTAAGTTTTCTGCAACGATAGGGTATATTATACTACAATACACTACAGTTTACTGTAGTAAAAACTAAAGTATACTACAGTATTTATTACAGTTTATCAGTTCACTATAGTTAATACTACAGTATGCTGTAGCATTCATTAATAAAGTGTTGTACAGTATAATACACTTTACTATAGTATGGTTCAAAAACACTATAGTACTTACTATAAATTACTATAGTAGCCTATTTTATTTATTTATTTTTTTCATGTGGGGTATGATGCCAATAAGTCTAAAAACCTATATTTACCACATAAGCAATACTTGCCTTTTAATTTCGATGAAATGGACGGAGATGAATGCCTAAATGAATTTCGTATAAGAAAATGTAACCTACCAATTCTGGCAGATGTTCTCAGGATTCCCAATGAGATTGTTTGTGATCAGAGAAGAT
This sequence comes from Spinibarbus caldwelli, assembly GCA_039654775.1. Taxonomy (NCBI): domain Eukaryota; kingdom Metazoa; phylum Chordata; class Actinopteri; order Cypriniformes; family Cyprinidae; genus Spinibarbus; species Spinibarbus caldwelli. The sequence goes on along the minus strand of CM077239.1, from coordinate 21,843,839 downwards.
CAGATCAGAGTTGAGGTGCTGTGTATGCTAATTAAGAGGCTGACATACACTTGCCAGTACAGTGATATGATGCAAAGATTTGGTCACAGGAAAGTCCCAGTCCTGTGCATGGCCACAAACTCTGTGCTGGACTATATATATTCTGCACATCATCAGAAAATACATACTGAACCCTACAGCACTGAGAACATATTCTGACTGAATCCATCAACTGGCAGCCCCATCTTAATAACTGCTTTGGATTTACAGATGGCACTGTACGACCCATTGCCAGACCATACAGAGGATCCTATATAATGGTCACAAACGCATTCACAGTCTAAAATACCAGGCAGTAGGCATTCCTAATGTAGGTAAGTCTGAATAATTTACAGTCTTTGGAAACATTGTCATTATCTTTAAAATCAATGCAAACTTCATTTAAAAATATCTTTTAACACAGGGAAAGAAGCATGACTCTGGTATGATGGCAGAATCTGGGTTGTTGTTCCTAAAACATCAAGCTGTGTCTGTAGATGTCATCCAATGTGTGTTTACGGGGACCCAGAGTACCCACTGCGTGTGGATATGCGTGTCCCGTGTTCACCTCACCCCTCAAATGAAGGAATTCAACAATCACAGTTTTTCTTTTTTTTTTTTTTTTTTTTTTAACTTGGATCCTCCACACATTTAAGACTATTTTTCATGGGGTAAGAATGAGACATTTTATGTTCTCAGATTGGTATTATTTTATTGTTAACAGAGAGAGAGAGAGAGAGAGAGAGAGAGAGAGAGAGAGAGAGAGAGAGCTATATAAATATAATTTACACACACAATATACAATATCCATATTATATACAAAAAAAATGATGTTAACAGATTTTCTTTTATTATTAACAGAAGAGCATTTATACATTGGAATGTTTTATGAATAAAATCACAAAGAAATAACTAAACATCTGTTAGCATCAGAGATATTTAGTACATATTCACTTTTGTTGATGATGTGACCATTTCCAGGAAATTCTAAAAAGACAAACTTCCGTTTCATTCAATCTCATTTTTAAATTTTACATTTTAAACTTTTAAATTGCATGCAAATGTACTGAATTTTTGTACAGTACTTGGCTTCCACAAAATTAAATATCATTGTTTAACAATCTTTGAATTTTTCAAAGAATTAAAAAAAAAAAAAAAAAAGTGAAAACCTGACAATAAATAACTCTTGGCTTACAAAAGTTGCATTCAGTTGGTACAAAATGGCAAAGCAATGGCAAAGCTAGTGTTGATGCTCATTAGTAGAGACTGCAAGACTGAATTGGCTGTGTCCGATAATGGAGAGGCCTTTGGGACAGATTTGGAAAATGAAGTGGGAAGTATTGCCTCATCTGAAAGAGAAATAAAGAAAGGGTATCAGCAGCTCATTACCGCCACCTGGTGTCTATAGATTATCTTGATTTCAGTTTTTATCTAACGAAAATTTAAATGAACTAGCTTAGTTGTGTATAATTGCTATGATAGTACCTGAAGACATTGATGAACTTGCCTGCCGAAGATCTGTTATCATTGGCCACTCACTTATTTCTTTGAAAATGCATATTATTATGAGACATGTACTGTATATATGGGTATGAGACATGTAACACAACAAGTGATAAATGAGCCAAACATCTCGGGCGCACAATTAGAGGTGGCTGGACAGGTTTTCAACAGTCAGTGTGCCTTTGATGGATGTCACATCTGTATCAAAGTAACTGGGAAATCATATTCCCAGTGCTACAGATACCACAAGCTGTTCGCCTCAATCCAGCTCTAGGCTGTACATGTGACCACAGAGCCAGGGTTATTGACGTGTTCACTGGTTTCCCTGGTTCTGTACATGACTCCAGACTCCTCTGACACAAAAATATGACCATGTCCTGGCTCATACTCCTCATCTAGAGACAAGGCAGAGGTGCTTGTCAGCCCCGGCCCATCAAAGGTGAAAGAGGCTAGGGACATGAAGGCACAGGAGTAACTGAGTGCCTCTGACCCAAAACCTCATCCTCATCTCCCTTGTCAACCCCTGACCCTGCTGGTGGGTTTTTCAACTTCTATACAGATAAATAAATAGTTTTATTTAAAATGTAGAATATGTAGAAAAATATGTACCAAATTACGTATAAAAAAATGCCTCATATTTTTCTAAGTTGTTTCATTTCTTGTGGTGTTACTTTTTCTTGTCCTCCAGTCAAATTTTCAGAAGCACTTTCTTTTTTGTTTGTTGTAGAAACAGCAGTGAGAGACATAGTACATCTAGGTTTAAAGATTTAGAACATATGTACACTCTTGCTAACAAAACTACAGATTATAACAAAAATGAAAATAATAATTTGTAACAAAGTAAAGCATGGGGTATGGTCTTCATGATAAATAATCTTTTTACCATGTGTGAATTTTAATTTTTGTCTTTGGGAAAATAAATATTTTTATTAATTAATATTGGTTTGATTAATATCAAACCAAAATTATTTTTTGAACCCAATCAGAAATATAATTAGACAATAAACAAACAAAAAATTGGCTGTAAAAAATTATTTTTTTTTTTTTCGCCACTGTACAGTGAAAGAGATAAGTGATCATATTTTTGATAAATATCAAATCAAAATTTAAGGTTTGAACCAAATTGTAAACATAATTTGAGAAAAACTAAAAAAAAAAAAAAAAAAAAAAAAATGGCTTTAACAAATTAGAGGTTTTTGTTGTTTTTTTTTTTTTTGATCCAAAGTATTATAATTATTATTTATTTATTTATTTTTTACTTATGTGGCAAGCTTAACTGCCTATCTGCTTACTTATCTGCTTCACGTCGAGGTCCTGATCACCTTGATGGGGTTTATTCTGTGATAACAACCAGCTGGATGTACATTATCCCTTACACAGCAAGCCAACTGATGAATAACTTTTTTTTTTTTTTTTTTAATTTTCATTACGCATTTCTACAGTGTTAAAGTAAAACGACTCTGTTATTTACTCACACTCATGTCATTCCAAGCCTGTAAACCTTTCTTTTTGTGGTAAACAAAAGGAACAATTTTGTGATTGTTATGTGATATGTTTTGTTATTGTTATGTGATAGTAAAGTGAATAACCTAAATGTTTGTCCATTTCTTACACAAAGCTATTGTATGACTGGAAGACTTTGAATTTAACACACAAGTTTTACAATAATTACCTCTATGATATTTGTATGGTGCTTCTGCATTCTTTTGGAAACTTGAAAGCTTTAGTTTTAATGGTACTTGCGCAGCATCGAAACAAGTGGTGTTTCATATTATGTCTGTTTTGCTTTCATTTTCATGGACTTTAGTTTCCATTTCCTTTGTTATCTTTACTTTCTTTGTTCCCTTTTTCCCGCCAGCTGCTATGGTTATTCATTAATTAGTTCATACCTGTTCATTTAGGCCTTTCAGTTTGATCTGTTGATTGTCGGGTATTGTCATGCTTTGGATTATTTGCCTGTGGAGTTTGTTTTGTTTAATAAACTTTTTGTGTTTTGAACTGTTTTTGGACACTCAACTGGCTTAAATCGCCAGTCATAGTCTGAAAATATGTAGAATTGACCATGCCTGATTTTTCACCATAGTGGTGTGCATGTAATGTAAATAGAATGTTTAAAGTGATAGATCACACAAAAATGAAAATTACCCAAAGATTTACTCACTCTCAAACCATCCTAGGTGTATATGACTTTCTTCTTCCAGACGAATACAGTCAGAGTTATATTAAAAAATGTCCTGGCTCTTCCAAGCTTTATAATGGCAGTGAATAGTGGTCGAGATTCTGAAGCAAAATAAAGTGCATAAATACATCATAAAAAGTACTCCACACAGCTCCATGGGGTTAATAAAGGCCTTCTGAAGCGAATCGTTGCATTTGTTTAAGAATAATATCCATATTTAAAACTTTATAAATTGTAATCTCTACCTTCCTCGAACTGTCCAATGTGCGTTCATGAGAGTGAACTAACCTTTAAGCGTTGTCCTAAAGTTGTGCTTAGGAATCCTAACTATCATGCTTGTGCTATGTTAAAAGTAACTAGATATCCATAGTTGTGCTGATTGTGCATTGGACAATTGTTGGACAACAAAATTGTCTGTGAAACATATAAACTGTGGGTCCTGGTAATTTGTACCATAACCTACAACACACAACAGTTGCCAGTATAATTCTGCTGGGTTTCACAAAATAAAAAGTCATGGTTTGGAACAACATGAAGGTGCATAAATTATAATACAAATGTAATTTTTGGATGAATGTTCTCCTCATTTTGGATCATGCATGTGTGTAGTCTCTCTCTTTCTCTATCTATCTCGCTCACTCTCTCTCTCTCCCCTTTGGCTTGCTTGGCACATGTTTTACGCCCTTCCTGCCACAAACCATACTAAGAGTGCACTAACTTGTGCACATACTCAGCCTTATTTCTATTGTCTCAAAAATAGCGATGCTTTTTGTTTACACGCTATTATGGAAAATTACTACTTGTGGCCATACTGTGGCATCCAAGAAAATGGAGCATTCCCATAGCATAGTTCTTTTGAGTTTGTTTGTGTGTGTTAGACTGGGTATGGTGATCATTTAAGGCAGCACAAATGTCAGGTGTGTCACGCTTGTTCCAGTGCTGACTGGCAGACACAATCTCTAAGAAGCCAGGTTATTTGTTTACCAGAGTAATTACATTAGGCTGAGTTCGTGTTGACATTGCAATCTCATGCCGTTCCACATTCATAACAGAGAAACAATCTTCCTAACAAATAAACTTGCTGTTATAAATAGTAAATAATCAGGGAATATCACCATGCTGCCATAAAGGTTTACATTTGACAGGAAGTTTCATTGCTCCAAGACTCATAAGGTTGAATCCATTGTTAAATTGTTATAGATTATGTAACAGACTGTCAACCTGTTAATTAATGACCTTTGAACAAGATAAATGTCACACTGTTCCATCATTCGTTAGTGCTGTTTGCTAAGGCAAGCAACACTATTACTATTGCTCAGTGTTAGGGTTCGGTTTTTGAACAAACCCCTAATTCTACTCATACCATTTGAGATACAGACATGAATAATACATCAAATTATTGAGGAGAGTTGTGTTAATGCTTTTCTAAGCAACCAGACAATAAAATAGATCACACAAATCCTATATACGTGCAGTGAACTAATAATATGACTCATTTCTGACTCATTACTAAATTATTCTAAAGACTTCTAAAGTTTTCTTTATAAATTGTAAGAAATGTAGTTGTAATTCCTAACTGCTGTGTAAGACAAAAGTCAAAGTTTCACTACTTTCCACATCATGAAGTTATAGGTGTGCTCATTTTTAAGGTTTGACTTCCTGACAAATCTCTGCATACTGAATGTTTGGAAGTAAATACTTTACATGCAAACACACTTCAGAGGTGCCACACCCCTGCTGAATCTTCATTGGTCAGAAGGACCCACAGCAGACTGACTGATGGCCACATAATGAAAGGAAGCTCTAAAGCCATGAGCCACATCCATAGTGAATATAAAGGGAACATACACATCAACAGCTGCTGTTTTTCTGGATTGATGCAGAGGGATTTTTTTTTTCTTGGATGGCGGATGCCTGTATTTGTCTGTATATCTTACAGTGCTTGTTAAAGTAGAGAATCAGATAATTTATCAGAATGACATCAGATGTTACTTTTATGCTGGAGGCCGCTTTAGAGCAGATGGATGACATCATAGCTGGTAAGCTCCATAATTCTAAAGATTAATTTGACTGCTTTAATGTCCACAAGTATTGCATATCTTTGTTCCTGTTTTCTGTGGTTTTAAAAAGTGTTGGTCACACAATGTATGTTCATATAGTCTACTTTGTCCATGTGCACGTGTAGTCCCTGGGAAAAGGTATTTTCTGTACAGAGTGTTACATTTAGGACTGCTCTGTTTATCAAACTTTAAGACCATCACACATAACCCCTGATGACTTTAGGTAAAAGCAGAGCTAAATAAAGCAATGGGTCATACCAGTTTAACACGCAATTGTCTCTTTTAATTTCACACAAAGTTCAAAGTAGTTGATTTCTAAGTGAATGGCATATACTTGTGTGTTTGTAAGTCAAATGTATTTTATTTATTTATTTATTTATTTATTTAATAAAATATATTGAATGAAAATATCAAAATCAATATGTTAAATAGAAAGTCATTAAATGAATTGTCCATTTTTTGAAAGATTAAAACATTACATGAACTCTCAGGAGAATTTATCTGCTAACACTTTATTTTGATGGTCACCCAACAGACATTCTACTGAAATTATGAATGTTCATGACCATAAGACTTCAATTAGACTTTTGTTGTATTTTTAATATACTCTCTCATCATTTTCTCTCATCTCAACAGAAGCTCAAATAATGTTTCCGTCATATGCAAGAACAGGTGATTCTTAAACATCAAGCAAGCATTTAATTTAATTTAATACAAAACAAAATAAAAAAATCTTAAGTGTCACATTTCAGCATTTATGCCCTGCATATATCCCCACTTACACTGTAAGTGCCTCACCATAACATATATTAAGGACAAGGCAAAATTAAATTTTGTAGTCATACATTATGCCACATACAAACAACGCTGTTGTTTTCACATTTTGATGTGAGTGAGTGAAGCTTTTAGTAAACCCTAGAATTAGTTCATTTTAATTCAATCAGAGATCTGAACTGATATCTTTTCTCAATGATACACATTCTAAATCAATTTCCTAACTCAATTAAAACCTTACTCATGAAAGTCTCTGCTCTTTCACTGCTTGAATGGTTGATTAGTGCTCATGGAAACTTCTAGGCAGCTTTAATCCGTTTATAGAGGTGGTTTAATATTTGAGAGAAAGAAAATGTTAAAAATTTGCTATGGTCCGCCATTAATTTGACATTTGTTTAAAGTTTTATAACCTCTCAATTCTCAAGTTTATATGAATCAGTGGTTTACAATCAGCAGATGAATACAAAGCAGCAGCATTTGTAGATAATGGTGACTAATCTGCAGTGTATGTGTGATGGTTAATAATAGACATGGCTGTACACATCTGTAATTACTCTAGCTTTGATAGACCCTTTGGTTTGTAATTTTGGTTAGTAAACTTACAGACAAGTTGATTAGTAATATTCTAGATGTTTTCTTTGATTTTACAAACTTATTTGAAAGATTATTTTATTTATTATTTGGTATATGCGCATTTGTTTGTTTATTTTATTTTGTTTGTTTGGTTGTTCTCAGTAAGGTTCAGAAAGTTGTAAAGTATTGAAATATAGTAAGTATTGAAGTATTGTAAGTATTGCAATATAAGATCTATAATTAATATATCTATCTTTAACAGATATAGCCTATACTTAAGATAATACTTACAAAACATTATTTCATCAGCATTATTACCTGCTTCAACTTGCAGTTCTTCATGTGGCAATTAGAAGAGGGGCTGTTGAGTTTCTGTAGCTCTTGTAACATTAAGTCGTGTGATTCTGGCTAGAGAACAAAAGAGAGAGAGAGAGATTTAATGCACTGTAAGTAGCTTTTGCTAAAAATGTCTAACGAATGCATAAATGTAAATGATTTTATCCAAGTGTGATGTTGTAGAGCAACGCAGTCTCACGGCATTTTGTGACATAGTCACGAAATTTTAATCTATTGATTTGTGTTCATTGACACAATTTCCCTTTTTTTCTTGTCACTCAGCACGATTTCGTGCCTGCACCACGTTTTTCTTTCTGACACTGCAACACATTTGGTGATTTCTTTTTAATCAGCCACCATGTAATATTTACATTTTATTTTATTATTATTTACACAATTTACACGTTTGAGCATGTAACCCATCCCCACCCCTAAACCTACCTATTTGTGTATTATATAAAACACAACAGGCAGATATGACAACAAACGCTATTTATTTAAAAGTAAAAGAAAAAAAAAAAAGTGTTCCGAAGTAAAACGATTGATTTGTGTGAAGAACGCACACAAAAGCGATATCTCCATCTGCAGTCTTTCGTAAAACTGTCTGTTAGGGATGGGTGTATTGATACTGAAGTATCGATATATCGATACTGGTGTATCGAAAGTATCGATACTCAAATAAAAAACATCGATACTACACTGTAAAAAATGTCCGTGATTTTAACGGTAAAAAACTGTGAAAATGCCACAGTAAAAACATGTTAAATGTAACGGTAAGTTCCTGTAAAATTTACAGGGAAAAACCGTAAACTGACATTCCCAGAATTCCCTGCGCTGCATTTCAAATTTTGTTTGAATTTGATGTTTTTTCTTTGAAATAACTGTTTCTTCTTAGTTTTTTCTTAGCAGTTATGTTTATTAGGGTTGTATGTTACATCTAATGTTGTTAAATGAATGTTTATTGCATATTTCAGTTTAATGAGTCTCACCATGATGGTGTTTAGTGTTTGTGTGAATGACACTGTGCACCTTCTATATATGTTATTATTTAAAAGCTGCTTGTGATGGGCTTTGGCTCATCATGTGACTTTCTTATCACCACCTGCATTTGGTGGTTATCAGTGTATTTCAAAGGTACAAAACAGATTTCAGTACTTCAGTAGGTTGGTATATTAACATTAATCAGTTAATGAAATTACGGTAAATTTAAGTTAAAACCATAAAACCTAAAATGTTCTTACCGTTTTTTTTTTTTTTTTTATGGTAGAATTCCAGCAACCACAGCTGCTGTTTTTTTACCATAAATTTTATGGAATTATTTTTACAGTGTAAGGTGTGTTTTATTTACCAGTAGTTTTGTTTATTTAACAAATAAAAAAAAATTATAATAATAATGCATGCAATATGGATTAAATTGGATGAATAACCTATGTCAGCAAATAATTGTGTAGCAAAGAACTATTTTCCTGCTCATCTGAACGCACGCAAATGTTGCAAGACAGAACCAATCAATCTCAGAGAGTGTTCACTCACTTCTGACAGTGCATTCAAACAGGGCTGCGTTTCCCAGAAGTATCAAAAAGCATTGATGTTTTTGGGAACGGTAGCCCAGAACAATGCAGAAAAAAAAAATCATATAGCCTGTGTTTGAGATATGTTGTCAAAGCCTGTCACCTTAGGATCGAATCCTGGGTGAAGCACGCATATAATTATAATAAACATTTAAAAGTTGTGTTTTTATTGTGCTGTTCTTGTAATGTGTTGTAATATCTGTCTGGCAACTGAATGAACTGTTTGTGAATAAATATGTGTTATTTTGGTCATGAAAAATGAACATTAATATCAAGTCACAACCTCTGAAATTTTTTGACATATAAAGATTTTTATTTAAAAATATTAATTGTTCTGCTGCGTTATTATACTTTGTGGGAGTTTGGTTAAGACAGGTGTGATTGTGTGGTTTCTTCCCGACCCTGTCAATCAAACACAGATTCGGCAGGTATACCAAGTCCCGAAACACATGAAATGCCCCGAGGCTTTGTTTCGCCGTAGTCACGTGTTGTTTCGAAACATCTGTGTTTCGGGATCTCAACACCGTGTCGAAATGTCAGTTTCGCATCAGCCATCCCCAGTTATTTCACAATAAACAAATTAAAATTGTAGCCCACATAGTTTGTGCAATTACATTTATTAAAACTGAATGTTAAAAGTTCATATTGATTATGTTCTATTCTGTCATGTTAATATAAATCATACACTGTCAGAACAAAAAGGTTGCATTTTATGCATGCAACAGCCTATCACTGCAGTCCCTTATGAAAATGAACCATGGTTTAATTGAAGTGACCACAGTTTAACTATAGTATTTGTAGATTTCCATGGTTACCACTACAGTAAACATATTTTAACCATGTGTAAACAAAAATATAACCTAATAAGTTGCAATTAAGGCATACTGAATGCTAAAATGCGTTTCAAATATAAAGTTAAGTGGGTATTATTACTCATTTTCCTCTTAGTAATTTAATAATTTAATAAATTTATTAATTTAAAGGTGGGGTATGTATTTTTTCAAAAACGTTTTAGAAAAGGAGTCGGAGCCGAGCACCAAAACAAACTTGTTGCCAATCAGCGGTAAGGGGCGTGTCTACTCATGATATGGCGGAGAGAGCGCTCATCAGTGCACATGACGAATATTAGCAGAGCCAAGCGATGACAGAATGACAGAGATTGCGGATAAAAAAACAAAAGAGGAAAACGTGTCTACACCCGACGCGACAGTTGTCGTGTTGCCATTCTGCGCCGCATCAGCTAAAGTCTGTCTACACTGGACGTGACAAAGGGACTGTTCAAAATCATTTGAAATGAACGCGGCAGCAGTTTACTGTCAGGATCCAATGTAGACAGCATCACTGATTATAATGAGCTCTATAGTATTTTGTTGCGCCGTGGTGTTACGATAAGGCAAAGAGTAGGACCCGTGTATATCGGATCAGCTTTCCAGCGCTGGAGAGAACTGAAGGAGTGGGAAGGCCTGCGATCGGACGCAGAGGTTGCTTTGTTTCTTCTTGATCGTGAGTAACATTGGTTTTGCTTTTGTTTCACAGAACTAATCGTTGCCTGGTTTGTGTACGTATGTGTGAGGCGGAGCTATCAAAATAGGGGCGAGACCCTTTTGGGGTAGAGGGCGTGTTTGTTTTGGTGATTTCAAATATCAACATTGTCTACCAGAAATCGCTTACCCCACCTTTAAAAGTTTAGTTTAGAAGTATCGTATCGGTATCGGTATCGATAATATTGGCCTTTAAAAGTATTGGCATCGTATCTAAAACAAAATAAGTGGTATCACCCATCCCTACTGTTTGTTTACTGTGCACATTCAAAATTGGCGCCCGAGGAAGCAAGCATTACGTCAGCTTTGATTGTGAAATGGCATTGGCTGTTGTGTGTCTTGTGACTGATTGCGTCAATATGTCATCTTAGATTCTGAAATTACATTGGATCTTGTGTGTCTCGTGACCGATTGCATCGTGTATTTTTTGAAAGAGGTCTACCTGACTGCGTGCATTCACAGAGCTAGATTATTGCAGCGATAAAACCTTAAATTTCACTCGGTCTGTTCGAATAACGACATCGCATGGCTTCGGAAGATTTGGAATGCAACACGAGATGTTTGTAATACTTCTATACTGTTTGTGGTCAATTTTTGCAATAGCCTACTTACATTTGCTTTGTTTTAGGCTATATCGTTGAGAAGTGGGTAGGTTTAGGTTTAGGGTAAGGAGTGGTGTTAGGTGCTCCAAAATAATAAATATAAAATAATTTCTAGTTTTACAAATGTGAAGATTTAACCTAAACACTGAAGGGGTACCCTGCACTATACCCCCTACTGAAATAGCCTAAATTACACAATATATAATGTTTTTGACATATCCCAAGCATGAGCATATTAATATAAGAACCTTATTTAGATTAATTGCTTAAATTAATTGAATGTTTATTAACCTGGTGGGGGCGTTGTTACCCATGTAAAGAAGTTAGTTCATCATAATAGCATAATAACATCTAGAGCACTAAAACTGTATTTTTTTTATTTATTTACTTTTTTTTGTGGTGCAGAATAACAAAAAAACAATACCTGACTATCTATCTATCTATCTATCTGTCTGTCCGTCTGTCCGTCCATCTTCTTTCTTTCTTTCTTTCTTTCTTTCTTTCTTTCTTTCTTTCTAATTAGGACAGTAAATCTTTTTGTCTTTGTCCTGTAGGATCTAAGGCTGTGGTGTCAGCGGATGATGTTAACTCTCTAGCAGTACAGCATACCTTTCCAGTGTGTCCTGCTCATCTCAGGGTTCTCCAGCTGGCTGAGGAGCTGAAATTTGCTCTAGAAGGACAGACATATGCAGAGGACAAGGAGACCCTCCGGAGACAGATGCCCTCTGCCACGGCTCACACTCTGCTGCTGTGGCTTGACAGGAGATCAGAGATTTCAGTGAGAACTGAGATTTTATTTATTTATTTTTATTTATTTTTTTACTCTTAGCCCTTGCCAGAGTTACTTTTTGCTATTTACAGAGCATAACTGCCAAAGTACAGTTTAGTGATATTTTATTAGTGGCATTCTAATGAATGTAATTACTTTTTTTCACAACAGTTTGTTCTGATCTTATAATTTAATTGGCCGAGCAGCGTTCCAAGGGCGCTGATAATTAGTATGACACCACTGAGATGCTTTGCTATTTGTATCACTTCACATTTATTTATTTGAGGTGCTCCAGTGTATAATATGCCAGTGAGGAGCTGTTGTTTTTGCCTGGATTGCTCTTAGTAGGGTTTCTCTCACCACTGAGTAGAGAATGAAAAAGCAAAACGCCAGTGGTGCTTTAAAGGTGCTGTGTGAAAAAGTTTGACTGTACTAAAGCATATATTTAAGCAGATATTTAAGAAACATGTTAAGTTCACATACTTGTTTCTACAAAAAAAAAAAAAAAAAAAAAAAACGCTACCCAATAGTATTTTGACACCCCAGGTTGCCAGTTGATGGAAAACACAGCATACTGCAACCATGCAAACACTAGCAAATGAACTGGCTCAAATATTATATCCTAAAAAGCTGCTTCAGCATTCATCTAAAAAGCTCGGAGGCATATTAAAATGATAAATTTTTGTCACCTTCCATGGTCAGTTGTGTTCGTTCCTCTTGCGTGTCCACAAACTGGCAACCTGTGTGAGCGTCGAGTCTTATGGGGAAGGGGCGGGACAAACAATATTTAGAATTTGGACTGCAGTCCCTTTAATAGAGTGATGAATGATAAGCCTGAATGTGAAAGTTTTGGAGTGAAGTTGATGTCGCTCCCTTCCACTCACATGCTCATGTGTGCTGCTTGGTAACATGCAAACCATTTAAAAAGTAAATAAAAGATAAATTATTATTATTAATAATAATAATAATAATAATAATAATAATAATAATAATAAACAAGCCACATTTTATCTAAATTTTCTTTTTTAAAACCCTATATAATCCTCCTCTCCCTTTCTCATTTTATATGCCGTGTTGGTAAATTCATAACATACTGTATGAAGCATATTGTCAATAAAGTTTTGACACTGTCACACATCTAATGCAGTCCAGGCTGTCTGATACTACTGTAAGTTTTCAAGTGGACACTGTGGCCTCTATGAGGGGCACTGCTCCTCTGGGGCATGGACTTCCATGCATACTCGCTTTCTCTCTTTATGTGTGTGAAAGTGTTTCCCCTACAGAAAGCCCCTAAACACAGCACTTGTTAATAAGCGAAGGGGGTGGGGGAGAATAAGTTTAGAAACAAGAAGAAAAAATGGTTTGGCAGAGGAAAAAAGAGTGGAGGAGGAGAGAAAAGGAGGAGGAAAGGGAGGGGAAAAAAGAAAAAGAAGGCAGCTGGCAGGAGTGAAGCCTGATATTACAGACCGCTGCTCCAAACCAGATGCTCAGGAACCTAAACCAAAGGCTAAACTCAGACGAAAGACAAAGAAGAAGAGAAAGAACTCACAGTCTTTACGTGAAGGGTGAAAAGAACGAAAGAAGCATTCACTCTCCTCATGTCTGAGATAGTTGTAACACTATCAGACTTAAGGATCTTATAATGGCCCTGCAAAATGGAATGGGACGTTGATTTTTACAAACATTTTGCATGGCTTAAGAAGGCAAGTATGACTGTTTCTGTTCTTGTATACTGAATTTTTCCATTTTGTTTTGTCATTAATGTCCATCTAAATGCTTAATATTGCATTTGAAATAATTAAAGAACAATTGAATAATTTGTTCGTAAGTGGATATTTTGTAGGATTAAGCACCATGTGAGATGCATATCCATGCAAAAGCCTTTTCTTTTTTTTTATTATTGTTGGTTATGGAAGCAGTAGTTCTATTAGATTTATTATATATTCATGTATTATTAATATTTTTAAATTTATTTTATTAATTTATTTAATATTAATTTAATATATATTGTGTATCCAGATGTGCAGTGTAGTCAAGTGCACTGTCCCATTCAAGTATGCCAGATTGTGGTAGTCAACTGAAAACTGAATCCCCCACAACCACCAAGAATTATCAAATATATAGTCCTTCAGGTAGTTCAGCTGTGTATATTCTGTATAACAGCATATGTGCTAGTGTGATATTGATTGTATTCAATTTTTTCATAGACAGGAAGTTCATATAACAGGGTTCCCTTTCAAATGGAAACTTTTACGCTACATCTAATGAGATGCTACAAGGAGAATGCCCTAATCATGACTGGTGCCTGAAGCTGGTGTCTAAACACAACAAGAGTGTAAGTGGGAGCCTGCTAGGCCTGGGCAGTAAAATGGTAGCGGTATTTACAGCCTGGTCTCATGTTTATATGTAGGTATTAATACTTAACATTTACAAGCACAGAACGTACATTTTTGTACATTTTTATTGATGCAATTTAGACGTATTTCAACATTTAAAACGTACAAATCGATGCGTATTTTTAGCTAAAAAAACGAAAAAATATTTACGTATTTTTTTTATATCAAGATATTCGTATCGATGCATTTTTATCACTTTATCAATAAACAATTTAGATTTTAGACCCCTTAACCTACCCATTTTATAGCGAATATGCATTTTTATCATTTTATTAATAAGCAATTTAGATTTTTAGACCCCTTAACCTACCCATTTTATAGCGAATATAAAAGGATAAAAAAACGCAATTGACCGAAATATGCAGGAAATATGTAGTCACATGACATGGGTGTTTCGAATCACACTTTAGAGCAGTGTTTCAAAACATCTGCGTTTCGGGATCTCGACACCATGTCGAAACATCAGTTTCATGTCAGCCATCCCCAGTTATTTCACAATAAACAAATTAAAATTGTAACCTACATAGTTTGTGCAATTACATTTATTAAAATTGAATGTTAAAAGTTCATATTGATCATGTTCTATTCTGTCATGTTAATATAAATCATACACTGTCAGAACAAAAAGGTTGCATTTTATGCATGCAACAGCCTATCACTGCAGTCCCTTATGAAAATGAACCATGGTTTTATTGAAGTGACCACAGTTTAACTATAGTATTTGTAGATTTCCATGGTTACCACTACAGTAAACATATTTTAACCATGTGTAAACAAAAATATAACCTAGTAAGTTGCAATTAAGGCATACTGAATGCTAAAATGTGTTTCAAATATAAAGTTAAATGGGTATTATTATCCATTTTCTTACACCCAAACCCTTAACCTACCCCCAAAACTAAACCTTCCCATTTTATAGCGAATATGCATTTTTATCATTTTATCAATAAGTGATTTAGATTTTTTAGACCCCTTAACCTACCCCCAAACCTAAACCTACCCATTTTATAGCGAATATGCATTTTTATCACTTTATCGATAAACAATTAATAGATTTTAGACCCCCTTAACCTACCCCCAATCCTAAATCTACCCATTTTACAGCGAATATGCATTTTTATCATTTTATCAATAAGCGATTTAGATTTTTAGACCCCTAAACCTACCCATTTTATAGCGAATATAAAAGGATAAAAAACGCAATTGACCGAAATATGCAGGAAAATAACCATTTTAGTAACAATACAGCATTAAAATATTTGTATAGTCGCTAATCCCACTCCTACCTATAAATCTTAACATTTCTGTACAGTATAAGAAAAGCATGACAGACAGATAAATGCAATTACAATCGTTTATTTAATGCAAAAAAAAAAATGTTAAAAGCACTACCAAAAGTAATCCAAATGACGATGCTGTTGCAGCCGCATTCCTCTCTGGCGGAATACAGTAGGTTTGTGTGAGGTGCAGAGCAGAATTTATGTGGTTAATCGCTGAAAATAAATCTAAAATTAGTGAAGGAAAAAAATAAATAAATAATAATAAAAAAAAAAAAACATTTATTGGGGAACAAAGAAAACTGAATAAGTGTAGGACTAAATCTGGTCAAAAATAAAAAAAATAAAATAAATAATAATTAAAAAAAAAAATAATATATTGCTCTTTGTATTGGTGTAAAATACATTCATGGAAAACAAGTATTAATATATAAATATATATATACCGTAAAATTAAAAGACATTTCTTTTAAACGTACTGCACAGTAATGAGGCAGTAACATATGACAGATGAGACGAACAAGAAAGGCTATTAATAATCTTTAATTGCGCAAAAATATTATAATACGAAAGGCTCCAATACAGAGCGGCACAAAGCGCTAGTGTATTAAATCTGTGCGACAGTTTATTGAGCCTTTTCTTTTAACTGTTTTAAATTTGAGTTACTGTGCTCATGAAGACCATTCATAGTGCTCTCTACAACAGTGATGTGATCTAACAGACACCCGGTAGAAAGTAACACGATTTAGAAACAGCACAAAACTAGCAAGATAAAATCATTTTATGCAAAACCATTGAACTTTATTTACAGACCAAGTATAATAGGAAATGTGGAGAGAGTTTTATCGTCTTGACTGTAGTAACCGAACGCGACACACAGTTTGAACGCTGAATGGAGGATGACAGACAGATGCTGCGGAGCGAAGAGTTTGTCAACTTGACTTAAATATTCATCCGTACCTCACATTAAACTATGGAACGGCTTCAGAACACTTGAAATGTAGTGCACAAAAACTTTATTGTGCTTTATAATGGTTTTGTGGCTTTCGTGGGTCTTAACAATAACACAATAGTATCTACGCAGAATATCGGATTTGAATCGGCCTCGTCTGACCGATACCCGATGCAGCAGAAAATATGGGAGCGATACCGATACTGAATATCGGATCGGTGCACCCTAATTTTTAGATGTCATACGTCAGTTGTGTAGGTTTAAATGCTGAAAATACGTTTAGATGCTGAAAATACATTAGTATTGTACGTTTTAGTGCCTGTAAAAGCGTAAGTAAATGCACGTTTTATAGAACCACATTTTACGTAAAATACATACGAATTATCATGAGATCACGTTGGTATTTATTGACGATAGACCTTCATCGATAACAATAGAATACATGTTTGGTATAGTGTTCGATATAGGCGTGTGCTATGAGTGACACATGTTAAAATGAGTGCTGTGCCTGCCTGCATTGAGAAGATTGTGAATAAAAAAGGAATATTAGTCAAATTTAAAATAAAAATTTGCATTCAAAGGCAAAAACTTTGACAGCTGTACCACCTGACTGCCACCAGATTCATTTAGGCACTATACCTATGAGTTCGAGAACATGGGCAGCTCCGAGTAGAACGTCATGTGTTGTCATCTCAGAATTACGGTAACTATGAAATGGTGTTAACGCAGCATTATTCCATTCCACTGCGTCTTTTAAATGCAATCTGTGTGATCGGCACTTCAGCTTTTTGTATTAAGCTATGCATAAATACATGATACTATTTTGTTCATAATTGTTTATGCAATTTACTAAATTATATTTGATAGATTTCCCAGCCTCCCATCCCTGCATATGAGGAGCTGCTGGATGTGATGGCCCACAACATGGCTAGATTAGATCTAGCTTGGGGTGTGAGAGACAGAAAGTAACTTGTTGCAGACTTGATGAGCGCTTTCTGTCAGGCCATAGCTGTCGCACTCCTGGCAAACTAGGCCGACTACTTAAAGATTTGGATAAGATGCAGAGACTGTCTCCTAAGGTGATTGCTGAGCTGCGTTGCACCACAGATCTAGTTCCCCAGGCTACCAAATAAATAGCCACTGCTATTGGTCATTCTATGGCAGTGATGGTGGCCTCCTCGATGAGCCAGTATTGCCTTCCAAGCTTTTTGGCATGTCTGCAGAGATAGTGGTCAGGAGGTTCAGGGAGGCAAGGATGTGGTCGGCGGCTTTTAAAAAAATATATCCAGCGCCGATCCAAATCTTTGCAGAAGACTTTGCAGGGATCTGGTCTATCGTGGTCTAAGGGCCAGAGGGAAAGCATTGCCACACATGCTCCAGCTCAGAGAAGGTGCAATGCTAGAAGAAAAAGGCAAGCTCTGAGGGAAGTGATTAAATCAAGTCTAATCGCTGAGGAAAAATGTCATCTCTCCTCTTTCCCTCTTATTTCACCATTATGTTTGGGCAGTAAAGCTGTAGGTTCCCAATGGGTAGAGTTTCAGATGATATGTTTGCTTGCCTTAGAGGTAGTGGCAGGCTAAGGGAACTAGAAATGTTCTCCCTGGGCCAGTATTCCCTATAGGAGTTGGTCTGCAAGGAAGGGATGCTATGCTGGGGGCCTGCCTGCAACGTTTCCTTCAGACAAATAAATTGATGATATACATTCAGGCACCCTGTTATACTCTTGGGCTCACCTATAGTGATGTCATGGACTGTTGTTGGCCAATGGAATTGTCGTGTTTAGACACATGCTTCAGACACCGGTCATGCTGAGGGCATTTCCCATAGCATCTCATCAGATGTAGTGTCTTGTTCCCCTTCTCAGGGAACCAAGGTTAAGCTCATAACCCAAGACGCTCTTCAAATCTTGCCCTGGAGGTCCACTGTAGAGTTTTAACTCTAACCTTAATCAAATACAAACTAATCAAAATCTTCAGGATAACTAGAAATTGCAGCCAGGTTAGACTGATAAGGAATGAAGGAAAATTCTGCAGGACTGTGGACCTCCAGGTTCAATATAAAGAAAGCTTATGCCACCCATATGTACATGACTTTCAAAGTTGTTTGTTTGTTTGTTTTTTAACACAGTACACAACTGTCTGTAATCGCCAGTTCCAGTCAAAACACATTGTACACTATAGCACTTGGATCACAGATAGGTCTAGATCAGGTCGAGATCATTCCTCAAATCTTGCCCTGGAGGGCCAATGCGCTGCAGAATTTAGCTCCAACCCTGATCAAACTCGCCTACCTGTGATTTTCTAATTATTGATTAGCATGCTCAGGTGTGTTTGATTAGGGTTAGAGCTAAACTCAGGAAAGTGGATCTCGTGTGCCAGATTTGAGGATCCCTTGTCTAGATATTGAACCAGCTAAATATCTCTTGGGCTACATTCACACTGCATGTAAATGTGATCCAAATCCAATGTTTTTGCTCACATGTGACTCAGATCTGTTTTTCTCATGACAGTGTGAACAGCATAAACCACATGGAATCTTATGTTTTCAATTCTGATTTGTGCCACTTCCATATGTGGTACTAAATCTGATACAGGTCAGATGTTTTGCAATGCGACCGCAGTCTAAACAGTCATATCGGAATTCATGCGGCTTTAATTCATTCTAGGTCAACATTCGTCACAATTCTGAGAGTCACTTAAAAGATTTTACATTCCCAAAGTTATCAAGACAGTTGTGAAAGGTAGTCAGTGGACGTACAGTGATGTGCCAGAACTCATAAGTATTACAGTAATGAGGACTGGTATCATAAAAGTTACAAAACTCTACTCTCTTCTGTCACATCCTTGTCTTTATTTTTCATATTGCCTGCACTTCTGCAGCAGATCACATTGTAAATAAATGCATAATCGCTTACTTTATGTCCTCTGTGTTTACTTCTATATGACAGCGCTGCATAAGTGTTGCCAAGTCCACTGTTTTCCCGCAAATTGGGATACTTTTTCACTGTTTCTGCGGGTTGTTTTTCAACTATGTGGGTTGAAGCAACCCTTCTAATGCGATATTTACCTCCCGGAATACAATTGGGCTAGTGTTGGACTAGTTTTGAGAAGCATTTGGGTGGATTTTTTTGTGAAAACCTGGCAACCCTGTTCGTATTGTTCTTTTGCGCATGTGGTTCAGTTCAGAACCATGATCTGTTCACACTGGAAATCTGATATTAGCCACATTTAAAATAAAAAATGTGAACAGCTATACTGAAATTTGAGCAAAGATTGGAATTGAGCACTAAAGTGTGAACGTAGTCTTGGACATTGGCACTTAGATCATGTTTTTTGATAGTTAAAACATATCTATATTCACCCATACGAACCAGCACCAATTTGCCTCCAGTTTTGGTCTTTTGTCTGCGATCTACATTAACTGTCGGTGAGAATGTGTGAGCTGCATTATATTGTAATAATTCTTGATTAAGAGCTCTTCACAACTTCTGCAGACCCACTCCCCAGCTAATCAAGGTCTTTAGAATTGTTTGGTAATCATAGGTCAGTGTGTTGAAGCAGGTTAAAAATAAACTTTCCAGGACAGTAGGTCTGCAGAAATAGGTTTGAAGAATTTAGTAACAGAAGTAGCTTTCAGACTTAGTAGTATAATTACTTAAACTGAAGTCTTTTTAAGTCCCTGTTTAATTGCATACATTTTTTTTTTTAAATCTACTTCTTGCCTTTATACCCACAAAATGCACATTCTCTTTAAGAACAGTTTTACATGCCTGTGAACATGCATGCAACATTTAATTAAACAGCAAAACAATTTAATTAAATATCAAAACAACCATTCTTGTTCTTTGAAGTTTTCTCTGACATAATGCAGACCATTCACTGTTTTAAATTATTGCATAGAGCAGATATTCAGATGCAAATCTTGTTAGTACATTCACAGTATTTCACACATCTGACATATTCCACAGAGTCCCTGAGCTTTATTGCATGGAGCTTGTGTACCCAAACCTTATTATCAAAATAAACCTCTTAAGAAATTCCTTTCTAAAACCCTGGGTGGGCTGGGTATAGTGAAGTTTTGTTAAAGCGCTGTGACATATTTAATAGAAATGGAAACATACAGGTTGTTGAGAAACTATAAACAGCTGGTTACTGTACCCATCTGTAACAGTAGCTGTAGGCCTTATGTTTCATGATTTATACTGTTTCACTTTCTTCTCTGTTAATTGTAAACCTAACTCTAACCACCTGTGAACCACAGGTCAATGTGCAAGGCTCAGGCAATGGTGAGAGCTACCAGGAGCGACTGTCTCGTCTAGAAGGAGATAAAGAGTCTCTTGTGTTACAGGTAAAACATGGATTTAATATTACTAACCTGTCAAAATTGATCAAATCAAATGGCCAGTTCTTCCTTAAAAGCAGTCACAGTCTCAACTTGATACTTTCTACAAATTTTCTTTTAGCTTTGCCCATTTTTGTGCAGTTGGCATATGTTTGGACAGAGACTACAGCTGTGATCTGCACCTGAAATCCACTTAAACTGCTTAACGTTTACTTTTACATAAACTGCACTAAGTTACACTAACGGTTCTAAGGAAGATATTTCAAATTTTTGAATCCTGATGGATGTAGACAATATAAAAAGATTCAAAAATGAATTTATAGTTGTGATCTACAGATCTGGTCAAATTGCTTGCATGACCAAACATTAGTTTCATAAATGTCCGTTTTATGAAGACGTTTTGCGAAAACCTCTCAGTTGTAGTATAAAATAATTGAAGTGTTCCTAGCCAAGCCAGTACAATTGTGGTGTTTCATGGGAACAGACAGGGCTTTATGGATTAGTCCTGTTCTGGCTTGTTGGGTTTTTTGACAGTAAGTACACGTGGGTGCTTCCTGATCAACTGGGTTGACGAGAATGTTGCTTTAATTTGTTTGAAACTCTGAATGAGCCAATGTTTATATATGTGTATTTAGTCTAATTCTGAATAGAATAATGAGTGTGATTAGACTGTGAGTAATTTATACGGTACTCTCAGACCTGGGAGCAACTTTAGAAGGACAATGGACAAAGATGATGTACCTCAAATGAACAAACTTAATTTAAACCTGTTTTTCAGGTGAGTGTGTTGACAGATCAGGTGGAGGCTCAGGGAGAGAAGATCAGAGACCTGGAGAATTCTCTTGGGGAATATCAGCACAAGCTCAACTCCACTGAGGTGATGCTTCAACAGGTATTGGTAATATTTATTAACAAAAATACATTGAGATTATTTTCATTTTCATATTTGTAGAAGTTATTTTGAACATTGTGGTAAATCCAAGTATTTGCCTCATTGCAAAGTATGCATTAGACAGTGTCAGATTCAAAAAGCAACCAATGCTGATGGGTGTTGTGCAAAATGTAAAGAGCACTAAAACATTTACACATTTACATCATGAGTCATCTGCTGTTTAGGACTAATATCCAGAAACCCAAACTCTTTAACCCTTGTGTGGTGTTCATATTTTTGTTACTCGTTTTGTTACTTTATGTCCGTGGGTCTAGTGGACCCGCTGCATTTTTGGGTTTTTAGTTCAACACAATTCAAAAAAATATGTTAAAATACTCAACAGATATTTACTTCATCCCAATTACAAACAATATAAACAGTATATATTGTTGGTATTTGCCCTTTACCTTTGTTAGATCACATTTATGAATTAAAGTGCTACAACCTTGTGCGGGAATGGCAGGGGCAGAAACACAAAACTCACACTTACACCCTTACAGACTCTCTCTCTCCCACAGACACACACATAAACACTCATACACATACTAACAGGGCCTAGCAGTCCCAGACAATAGGAGGACAGAGTGAAAGTACACAGGACCTAAAATTTCCACACTTTTATTACCCCCGGCTCCAGTGGACCCGAACATGCTGTATATAACATAAGTGTTGAGGGGGGGTGTACAATGTGTGGTCATTGAAAATTTGATCTGATATATGTTCTTCACAGAAAATGAGCCAAGGCCAATGAGTATGAGTACAGACCCGAACACCATACAAGGGGATAAACATAACTTTTACACATTTACGTCATTAGTGATTTGCTGTTTAGGACTAACATCCAGCTTATATTCCTTCACCCTGACTGGGAAGGCCAGGATTCTTAATAGGCTCGGTGGATGTGTAAATGAGTGGTCATGCATTAAAGAATTTGGGCGTCTGATGGCAGTAGGTTTCTTAGTTGACTTGTCACTTTTTTTTTTACATTAATCCTATTTTCAGAGACCTGAGCCATATCTAGAGATGTGAATAGCATAGAGACTTGATACTGGGCATTTGTGATTCAGAAAATATAAAAATCTGGTTCCTCTAGTTTTGGTCTTTAAACCGCTATTATTTTAAATAAATCTAATAGCTATACTCTAGGCAACCAGCTCACATCAGCAGAAAAATCTGCACCTGATGTGCCTGAGAATTAACTTTGGCATCTGTGTGGAAATTCTTTGGTGTGATTCCAGGAGATTGGTCATCACATCACCTTGGCAACTCAAATATTTAAGTAGCAGTGTTATTCTAGAGCCAGCATTGACGTGGACATTGGAATTGGCTTGGGAATTAGCGGAGAGTAGGTCACCTGCTTTTTGTTCTGTATTTTTTTTTTCTGTAATCAGCCAGACAAGGATGGAGGAGGGAGAAGGGAAAATAAATACTCGTGTCCAGTAAAAAAATAAAAAATGAACAGTGCATTAAAATCAAAAGTCAAAAAGTTTGCTTTTAAAATCAAAAATCAAAAGCAAAGTGGTCTTGAAGCTTTGGCATTTCAATAGACCCGATAGAGACATTAGGACCATTTATGAAGATAAAATCTTTCAAGCCATGGTAAGACACCTGTACTTATCCATATCATTTTCAAGGACTAAATTCACATTCCACTGCTTGTAAATATCATTTTCCTCATTAGCTAATTGCATATTTCAGTTTGACTCGCCTTTGCTTTGAAAGCTCTACAGATGATTACATCTCCAGTGTTCAGATGGGAAGCTTTTCAGGGCATGTGTCTGTGGCCATTGAGGTTTTGGCCTTCAAAGGCAAATCCAATTCCAGCAACACGGGCCTAATATTTTCCATATGCCGTCTTTGAAAGATTCAAAGCTCACGTAAAACTCCTCAGCACAAGCTACTGACATTTTGAAATGGGTTTTCAGGCTTCTGTATTGAGTGTATGAGTTTAACCATAGAGATCAAAGAAGGCAAGATGCTGCTTTTATGTTTTACACCAAGAGTGCTCAAAGTTTTATGGCAATAAATCAACTACTTATTCAGTTGATTTGCACTGAAACAAATCAGCCAGTCTATTGTAATCGGCTGTAGATGCTGGTGGCATATTTAAAGCAAGCATTCAGGTGATCATTACTTAGTTGGTGTGTATTTGGATTTGATCGTCTTCACATGGGAAAATACTGTTTCACACAGGTATATTGTGCCAAACAAACATATTAAGTACACACTTTCTGATATTTAAATATTTGCTATTATCCAACAAGTTCCAAAAATATATCTTTAGTTTGATTTGTTTAGCTTTGATTCGGTGTTGGACATATGTTCAATCACTGCATTTTTACACTGATTGTGTTTACTATACTCAAATGTAATGCACTTTTCCCACCACGATCAGAACTCTCAAGCTCCGTCTCATGCTCTCTCTCATGTGTCAGTCCTTGCGAGAGAAGTGGGTAAATATAGCCCTCATAACCTGTGTATATTTAGCCATTGTGGGACAGCAAAGTACAGAGATTTTCAGTGGACTTTGTGCCTCCTTAAGACTACAGTTCCTTAGTTTCTCGTATTTGTGTGCGTGTGTGTCTTTACATTTGTGTGTGGACTCTCATAGGAGCTTCTGAACAGGAGTTCTCTAGAGTCACAGAAGCTTGGGTTGATGGAGGAAGTATCCTGTCTAAAACTGAAGCTGGGGAACATGGAGGAGAAACACATCAAGAGTGCTGAGAGACAACATAAAGCTGAGGTAAAACTGATCAAAGCTGATGAAATCTAAGATAGAACTCAACAGATTCTGATTGCACTCAAAGCGGATTAAAAGATGCAGATTGAAGTAAGAACATAGTCTGGATACAAAGTGATTGTATACCACCCTGACGCTTACTTATTCAGGATAAAACCAGTGGGTATGTGGTGTATTGAATTATATAGACATATAAAAAATATATAACATGGAACTTTGTGAATTGCACAGATCCAAATTCTACAGCACTTTTACCACAGATCTGGAGCAGGGTGGCACTGATATTAGATGAGATGTACTCAAAATTGCTGAAATGAAACGATGTAACCTATGTTCACATGCAAGAAAAGAAAAGAAAGAAAGAAAAAAAAAAAACTTCTGTTAAGGGACCAGGTGAGCTCAGTTTTTGATCTCAAAAGTGCCAGATATCAGTAAATTTATCAGTATATCAATACAATACAAGTGGGTGCCTAAAAGTATGTGAAAAAGCAAGCCTGTTTAGACAACATTGCTGTATTAAAGGGATACTCCACCCCAAAATGAAAATTGTGTCATTAATTACTTACCCCCTTGTTGTTCCAAACCCGTAAAAGCTTAGTTTGTCTTCGGAACACAATTTAAGAAATTTTGGATGAAAACCGGGAGGCTTGTGACTGTCCCATTAACTGCCAAGTAAATTACACTGTTAAGGCACAGAAAAGTATAAAAAACATCGTCAAAATAGTCCATCTGCCATCAGTGGTTCAATCTGAATTTTATGAGAGAATACTTTTTGTACGCAAAGAAAATAAAAATAACAACATTTATTCAACAATTCGTCTCCTATTTCTTTGTGTACAAAAAGTATTCTCGTAAAATTGTTCATAAAATCCAGATTGAACCACTGATGGCAGATGGGCTATGTTGACGATGTTATACTTTTCTGTGCCTTGACAGTGTAATTTACTTGGCAGTCAATGGGACAGTCACAAGCCTCCAAAATATCTTAAATTGTGTTCCGAGGATGAACGACATGGGGTAAGTGATTAATGATAAAATGTTCATTTTGGGGTGGAGTATCCCTTTAAAACAGTGGAATTAAGTGTTGTGATTCAGAATCTTGTAAACTTGCTTTGTATTTTTCAAGGGAAAAAAAACTGCTGGCACAAAAGAGTGCTTGTGTAAGCCTGTGTAAAAGTTTTGACTTATGTCGAATAATTTGTCTTTTAATTTACTGTGTGCTATTTTCATGTAATTACTATGTTCAGAGTAACTACTGTGGGACAGAACTGGTTGATCTAAAATATACCTTTCCTCTAACATTATGATGTGCTGGCATAAGCTGTGTGTGTTTGTGTGGCTGTGTTCCTTTCATTTAACCATTATGTGCCTCATTCAATACAAGCAGAACAAATGTCTGTGTAATGGTCTTGAGCAGTCTAGTCTAAATGACAAACAGCCGGAGTGTTTTTAGCAGGGATAAAGTGTTAAGAATGACCTCAGTGTGATGGCTGACAACTGCTGGGCTTCTCACAGTTAAAGAATGGCACCAATCCACCCGTGGACGTTACAGCGGCATGCCATTCTCTCTCTCTCTCTCTCTCTCTCTCTCTCTCTCTCACACTCTCTCGCTCTCGGCCTGGCTTTCTACCTGCTATAGATAGGCCAGTTTACCATCTAGTTTACCATGCTGTTGGTGTCACATGGCGTCTCACATGAAAGTTCTTTCATCCACGTGCTGGACACAGTACACAATTTTTTACTTTTTTTTAGAACACAGGCTCCTTTGCTGTAAAAGATGCTACAGCAAGCTGTGTTTGGCAGGTTATTATTATTATTATTATTATTATTATTATTTAATTTTATAAACTTCATTGCTGTCTTTGCTTCTGAAAGTTACATTTATTTTAGTCACTGCTTTTGGTGCCTGACATACTAAAAGTCATGTGGTTATTATAGGTTATGAAGCCATTATGGTTCACAAAGGAAAGCCAAGTTCCTCAGCTAACGACAGCTTTATGCATTAAATTGTGAGTTAACTTGATATGTTTTTAAAGATTAGTACCCAGACGATGAAGTTATTTCAAATGCCACATTGGAAACTGGTTTGTGTTCAAATTACCCATGCAGTATATCCTGGAAAAGAAATTTAGTTACATGGCTCTTAAACAAAAGCTCTTATATTTGAGACCTTGGCTTCTGTGAAATGGATATTTACTCGTCTAAAAGAATATTTCAGAAAGCCCAGCCTGAAAGGAGCAGACATCATGTTTTCTCATTGTGGTTTGATTAAAGGCTATAGTAAATGAGCTGTTGAATGATGTTCATGAATGGTCCTGAAATATTCCATTGTATTAAACCAACAGAGTGTCCTGGAAAAGCAGAATGAAAGAAATACTAATTTGTAAGAAACTAGCATGCTCTCATTATTATGCATAACTTTTCAATAGTTTTGGTTGAGTAATCACCTTGTTAAAAACAAACAAACAAACAAACACAAAGACTACATTTATAGTGTATAAAATGACAGACCACAGTTTTTGATTGGTCATACTTTAGTTTGGGGACCAATTCTCACTATTAAGTAACTACGGAACTACGCCTTTTGCCTCAGTAAACTCATAATTTGCTGCTTATTAATAGTTAGCAAGGTAGTTGTTCAGTTTAGGTATGGAGTAGGATTAATGGAGCTAAAATATGGTTATGCAGAAGAAGGCATTAATATGTGCTTTATAAGTACTATTAAACAGCCAGTATGCTAGTATGCTGCATGCTAATAAGCAACTAGTTAATAATGAGAATTGGTCGCTAAACTAATGTTACTTTTTTTTTTTTTTTGGGACATTTAGGAACATTTATATTACATTTATGTAATATATATGGTTATATTCTTTTAAATAATGTTTTGAGTTTCTTACTTTGTTTTTGAGTTAATCTAACACACAAAACACGCAGGTTAACCTTTCCAATCGCTACTTTGTCCCCATAATGTACAGAAATAGATGCTGTAATGAACTGACACCTCATGCAGACAATCAGTCTAGAGAAACAACTTCCAGTGACTGTATGTGAAAGTTCCATTCATTCGGCAAAATATATAACACTTTAAACTATGAAGCTGTTGTTTGTAGTGGCATTAAACAGTGTTTATGTGTAATGACACTGACTGATAATTATTATTCATATTATATTATGTTACAATGCATGATTGATAATGGTTGGGAAGAGAAAAGCACTCGAGGAAAGGATATATCAGAGTTTACATCTAGAAAATACAAAGGTGACAAGTGATTTAAGAATCTAATTATTCAAGCAACCTGAAGAATGCAGACAGAAAAGAAACTACTGCATGTCTGCTTCCCATAATCCATTCTTTCCACTTTCTCTTACCTTCCTTTATCTGTTCTTCCCTATCGCTATTCCTTTCTGACAGAGTGTAGTGAATCTGATTAGTGAGCTTCAGGAGCAGATGTGTAGGATTCGGCAGGAGATCTCTAGTAAGATCCAAGAGAAGCCAGCGGAGATGGTCCCAGAGGAAGGTTGTGGCAGTGAGCCAGCGCATGCCTCTCTGACTGAGCCAAAGCCAGCGGTGGGTCTGAGACCTGGACACATTTAAACACTGTGGAATAGAAAGTGTAGGCACCCCTTGGATCTGACAGACTCTGTAATCTGCAAAAAACATTGTTTGTGCTTATGAATTGGTTTCCAAATTGGTAACACTATATTTTGACAGTCCATTTTAGATATTCCACTGACTACAAGTAGCTTTGCAACTTCATGTCAACTCCCAGTCAATAGGAGTATTAGTAGACAGTCTGCTGAATATCTGCTAAAAATTTAGTTAGATGGTCTCTCAAAAGGTATTCTGCTAACTGTAAGTAACTTTGCAAGTTTATATCAACTTATCCTACTAACCTTAACCCTAACCTAACAGTCTACTAATACTCTAAAGAGAGTTAGTTGGCACGCAGTTGCAAAGTTACTTATATTTAGTAGGATGTCTAAAGTGGACAATCAAAATAAAGTATAAGAATTATAATTTTTTTGTATAAAATGGATGACATCTTTCTTTAATTATGCATTGTTATTGATCAACAATGTTTGTTTTAGTATGATCTGTAATAGAGCTCATCAGTCACCATCCACATTTACTGAGCTTTGGTTCTGGAATTATCCCCCCAATTTATGTTCAACCATTTGAACATTTTGTACATAATATTTAGAATGAAACATCTTACTGAAATCACAGAGTACTCCAAACTGTGTGATTGAATCAGTCTGTGCTTTGTTGTTGTTGTTGTTTTTAAAATGTATTTTCTTGCCTTATTGCTGTCTTTTATGTTCTAGCACTACAAAATCCCATATCATATATGCGGTCACTAGCTAACATCAAACATCATAGATTGTTTTTTTAGATTGTTCATTTTTAGATTTTTGGATAATGTAATTTACATCTGGAATTTGGCTATTACACTATTCATTTTAAATCTAATTAATGGCTTATACGACAGCATATATCATTGCTTAAGAAGTTCAGGGTGGGTCTGGAATGATTGGTAGTGCATATTTCTTTATGACGATTTGAATGTGACATTTACTTCCAGAACCTATTATCTGTCTATTATCTGTCAGTAGTTTTTGGGCTGTGGTTATATCTAAATTGCATGAAAAAATATTTTCTATTGTTTAACAGAAGGGTGACCGATCCTGTTCTTGGAGATCCACCTTCCTGCAAAGTTCCTGCCCTACTCTAAGTAAACACACCTGAACCAGCTAATTAAGACAGGGTTGGTTGGTGCAGGGTTGTGCTCTGCTGGTGTCACAACTGGTTGTAAAAGTAGTTGTTGAAGCAGGATCTATTTGCAGCAATATTCAAATTTATTATACAAAACTCAGGCTGCATGGAACATGGGACATAACAACTAAAAGAACACAACAATAATGGACAATTCAGCTGAACTAAATACAGGGCTTAAATAAACAGAGAACCAGTCAGGGTAACAGGTGTGAACTACAGGAGTCTGAAACCATAAACTAACCAGTGGCAGGAAGATGGGATCAAGAGATATTGGGTCAAACACAGGAACAAAGAAAACTAGAACAAAACCAAAACAGAACCGAACATACACTTGACAGCCAGAAGGTATTTCTCCAGGAACAGGATTGGACAACCCTGCCTAAATTGACCATGGTAACCATGATGTATTACAGCAATGTTTTACAACTGTGGTAGATTAGTATTT
This sequence comes from Spinibarbus caldwelli, assembly GCA_039654775.1. Lineage (NCBI taxonomy): Eukaryota > Metazoa > Chordata > Actinopteri > Cypriniformes > Cyprinidae > Spinibarbus > Spinibarbus caldwelli. The sequence goes on along the minus strand of CM077239.1, from coordinate 21,814,054 downwards.
ATGTGGTATTTTTACCATGGTACCTTTAGTGGGAAAAAGCCATTTAGAAATTATATACAATATTATGCATTTTAAAATATTTACTTATATACTGTACTTTTAAAATTATGTATATATTATTTTGCAGTTTTCTTTTTAACATGGAAACATTATTTTGGTGTGTGTATTATGTCACAGATCCTGCTTCAGGAGCTCAAGATGCTCAAGCATCGAGTTGACGAGCTGGAACAGGAGAAGATGCAGTATGAGCAGAAGCTCAAGGTGACACAGGTACTGCCACACAAATGTGATTCATAAGTCTTTGTGTCCTCTAGGTCCTCACGTATGAATTACAAAGGCCCAAATTTTGGCCCAAAATTGTTGTTCACGGGCAATCTTCCAATGTAGCTCTGAAATTAATTTGTAGGCTACTTCCATAAATTCAAAATTGTGATCAAAATCCAATAACATCCATGATTTTTGATGTCAAATATTATGTCTTCTTGTGGTGTATGTGAATATTTCCTAATCAGATCTGCAAAAGAATGAGACAAAAGAGCTGCGGCAGATTGTCAATGAATAATGACTTTTTTTTTTTTTTTTTTATTCCTTATGCATATGCTGTATAGAGAAAGGATTTCTATATATAATATAGGCAGTTATATGTTAATGTGCTGATAGCTGTAAATGACATTTAGAAACTTACTTTCAGTAAATGGTCTGCACTGTGGATGTAGTATAGTATGTATGTCAGATACTGTCAAACTCCTTTATAAAAATAATAATAATAATAATAATAATAAACCTTTCTGCTTCCTATAATGTCCTTTTAATATTCTTGTAAACTTGTACTATGGCTTGTTAGTCATGCAATTAATTTTAATGAATTCATTTGTACATTTTTGGCTATATCATAATGAAGCGTTTCTTCTCTCTCAGGCAGAGATCATGAATTTACAGCAGCTGTTGAGCTGTAAGAACTCTGAGATAGAGAGTCTACAGGCTCAGCTGCTCTCCAGAGCTCCAGTGTCTGTAGACAGCGCAGAAAGAGGTACTGCTTTCTCTCTCAGATCCATCTAAAGGCCTGTCCTGATGCAGTCAAGACTAATATTAAAGGCAATATAGCTCGTTGTGTTTTTCACAGCTGTGTCTAATTAGTTGTGCATGTTAATGCATGTTAATTAGTGATAGGCCGATATTTCTCCACTTGAGATATTTGTCTCATAACTGTGTGCAATTGGCTAAGTAGCTGTTTTTAAATCAGTTGTTTATCTGACTAATGACAGGCAGTGAGAGAGTTCAGGGAATGCATGGATTCCATATGCATTCAGTTTTGCATGCAGTCTCTTCATACGGATACAGTACTATGTATGAATAGCAGTATGAGTAGTTTGTCCAAAAATGCAGTATTCATAAAATATACCTAGGTGATTTATTGTTTCCACCAAGGTTCTGAAAAGCAATGACTGATGTTGCAGTCTTTATAGAACATACTTTATTAATGGTCGAGAAGTAAGTTGTTCATCAAATGTAGTGCATACTATGACAGCACACGATTTCGGGTGCACATTGTCATTATTGCCTTTTGTGCTGTTATAGTGGCACAGAAATTACACATTTAACCTTTAAATTTTATCTGCATTACACTGGCCATTAGCTGCCCTGCTCTTTAGATTTTAGCATTAGCCTTTGAAAACTACATATCAGTCAATTACTAATGTTAACAGGTTAACAGCAGTTATTAGTAATTGCCATATGGGTTTGTTGTGTGGTGTGGTAGCTAACAATTGTTCTTTTTCCTTACTACCATTCACTCACCATTAGAGGAGATATACAGAAGGAGACTCAACACCAAACGTAAGCTTGTTTATATTGCACAACCTCACACAAATTGCTAGAAAGATTAATGCAGAATTCATCTGCGCACATAAAACCCATTTCTGCATTTGATTGTGTGAGTTCTCACTTGTCTCATTGTTTTATGTGACCCTATAAACTCATGCCTGTGTGAGCGTCTTGTGAACTGGTGACTCTAAAATTAAGTCATAACCATTTATTGCTCCACTTAGCTTTGCTTGGAAAAGTAAGATCAGTGTAATTCCTGTTTTCCATGTCTGTACACTTTAATTATTTTCAGAGTAGTAGATCTTAAACATTTGTGAGGTTTATGACTGTAGTTACTAGACTTTGTGAACAATCTTGCAGATCTTGACTATATAGTTTGTGCATGGCTGTCCCATATTTCATGTATATTATTTAAAACTGTTTCTGTCAACAGATCAGGAGCTACAAAGGTTGACGACAGGAATGGAATCACTTATTGTAGCAAATGATGAAAAGGTAGGATTTATTTATTTATTTATTTTTATTTTTTTTAATTTTAAACGTTAAAAGAAAACAAAAAATAAACACACAAAATCCTTAATTGTTATGGCCACTAATAGAAAAAACAAAATCTGGAAATTATAGCTCACTGTGTCAACACTCTCTCCTCACCATGTTCACAGGGTGAGCAAGAGTCATTTTGAGCACACTGGACCCTTTGTTCCTCACACTGCCCTGTATTTATGGACTTAAGTGTGTAGAATGTCTGTGGAACTGAAGCCAGAACCAGTTTCCGCAGACATGTGCCAAATACTTGGATTTACAGTACCTGTGGCAGACACTGCCTTGTGTGCCATTTGCTCTCAAAATGTATTATTTGGTATCTGTGTTTTTTTTTTTTTTTTTCTCTCTCTCTCTCAGGATCGTCAAATAGAGGAGCTCACTCTCCTCATCAGCAAGTTCAGAGAAATGAATGGCATCATGACTTTAGTTCAAGGTAAATTCTTAAACTATTTTTGCCTGTTTTATCAGATAGTCAATGGTCATATACCCATTAAAACTATTAGAGAGATTTGCCAGAAAATATTTAAAATACAAAAAGTGGACTATAACAAATGTCCATAAAGTTTTTTTTTTTTTTTTTTTTTTCTCTCTGACAAGCTAATTTTTATTCAAAGTCAAGTGATAACCTTTTGCTGATCAGATTTGAAAAAAAAAAAAATTAAATGAGTGAATTTTTGTTGGAAATGCCAATGAGATTAAATCAAAATTAAATTATTCTCATAATCAAATTAAATCATACTTGTAGGGAGTTATGATCAGGTGTTGAAATGTTGAATTTCAGATAGCTACCCAAGTGAAAAATAAATATACTGAAATGTATTTGAAATACATTTATTTCATGCTAAGTATACTACAAATACATTTCATATTTATGTACTTAATAAAAACACCCTGCAATTGTACTCTTAGTATGCTAAACTTTTATATGCTAAACTTTGATGCACTTTAATTGTGCGGATTAAAGTCCAACTAAAGATATACTGAAGTATATTTGATTGTGCTAAAGTGGAACTATTGCAAGTACACTTCAGGTACACTTTAAATATCTTACATTTAAAGACTGATATTATTCAAAGTTCACAAAATCTTCATCAGTAGTGACATTAAAATACATTTTAGGCATAATACTAAGAAATGTGCATTGTGCAATTAAAAAAAAAAAAAAAAAAAAAATCCAAATAAAGTTAGTAAGTCTCGAGCAATATGTCAGTAAATATGTTAAAAGATTTGAACTAAACTTATTATGAAATAAATGTATTTCAGATATATTACTTATTTACTAAGGTATAGCATAATGAAATGTTAATAATTGCCTTCCTCAGGCCCAGAAGACAAATCAGCACAGATAAGCAGTGAAGATGGAAAGCAGAACGGGACTGTAAAGATGAAGACTTTAACACACAAAGCTCATGCTGAGGTGTGTGTGTGTGTGTGTGTGTGTGTGTGTGTGTGTAGGGTCATGAGTATGGGTGGCTGTTGACAGTTATACACCATTTCCTGAAACATTTCTGAACTTATTCTTTTTTTATCTCTGGTAAAGTTGACCTTTAGTAGCTCATCTCCTCTGCTGTTGCCTTCAGTTTCTTCTCAGAAAGATGCAAACCCCAGGTAACAGCGTCTGTACATGCAAATCTCATTTCAAACAGTAGAATACATGTCTCACATAATTATTAATGTTGTTTTCCTCAGGTCCATCAGTATGGAAGACTTTAAAGGCAGCTCAGCACAAAAGGTTTGACCAAACAACCAATCTAATTTATTTAGTTGTTAGCTGTTGATACAGAATTATTTCTTTATGGTTTGTGTGTGTGTGTGTGTGTGTGTGTGTGTGTGGGGTTGACACAGAGCTTATAAAATCCTAAAATGATGTTGACATGCCAAGGTTCTTTCCAGTGATTCACTCTATTTTTTTAGGCTGTGGATGGGAAACTGGTAGAACCTGTTCTTTCAGAGGAGGTATAGAAATCACCATCTTCAGTTATTAATCTGTCATCATTATATTTACTCTTAATCTTCTAGTTGAATTAAAACTAAAGTCAGTATAACTGAAATCATGGCCATGTTGTTATTGGCAGTGGTTTAATGCTGATACTATAATAGGAGGCTTTTAAAGATTAAACATATTAAACATGGCTGCAGCAGCCAACATTACCTACACTTCACTTCTCACCCATTTTTATAGACTCGACCAGCTGATAACAAACATCCGACACTCCCAACAGTGTTGAGTCACCCAGTGAAGGGAGAGAGTGAGACGAGTGACACATCAGACCAGAGGACACCAGAGAACAAGGATGAAGACATCAACCTTAGTATGAGATCCTTTCATAGTATCTTGTCTTGCGTTGAAGTCACTGCTGATTCTTTTAAGCTTATTTTAATAATTTAGTGTTTACCTTTTGAAGATGGAGCTAATTGTCAGAGAGCAGGTAATCGTGCATAATTTGACTATCGGCATAAAGTCTGGTTCATATCGGAGCCAAGAACTGACTTAGAAAAGTCTGAATGGCATGTGAAGTGACCATTTTGACTTTTTATGCAACTTTTATCAGAGCTGGTGCTATAAATCTGAAATCAGAATAGATTTATCTAAAAAAAAAAAAAAAAAAAAAAAGGAAAAAAAGAATCTTATTTAATTCTAGTCCAACTGAGTCTGTACAGCTCAAATCATAGTCCAATTGCAAATGACAGGGGTATTTTTCTGTATATTATTAGAACAAGTTTCTCGATTCCCAGCCCTGCTTATTTGTGTGTATGTTTGATCTCTCTGGTCATGTCTTGAAAACCATTTTTAGGTAGTTACCCACCCATCTCTGGTGAAATAAATAAAAAAAAAAAAAAAAAAAAAAAAAATAAAAAAATATATATATATATATATATATATATATATATATATATATATATATATATATATATATATATATATTTTTTTTTTTTTTTTTTTTTTTCTGTGACTAGAATGTATATTTTCTCCACACTATTTTGGAGCAAAACCACTTCTACCATTCCTAAAACCCTGTGCCTTTGATGTCTCTAATGAAAGGGTCTCCATCAGGAGACAGAGCTATCATATGGGCCCCACCTGTTCAGGACCCACCCTGTAACTGAAGCTTGACTGAAGGGAGGCAAATCATTGCCAGATGCCCAAACATGCTTTGACAAGCAGGGAGACTGGAGACAGACCTATGAAAACCTGCTCCGTTAGTCTCTGATACTCCATTAGCACAGCTGCTTTCATTTCATTCATTTAAATCTCTAACAATGAGCTAAAAGTACTGAAGACCAAAAAAAAAAAAAAAACGCTCACAGAGGGTTCTTTGTCTTTAGTAATTGCATGTAAATTTCACATGTATAAATCATAACTAAAACAGTGTAATAGGGCTGAATGCCACATCCTTTTTTTCCCTTTTTCTCACTGTTTTATAATTTTAAAAAGACACTTTGACTGTATTTAAAGGAATATTCCAGTTTATTTATAGCAATGCACCACTCCTATAGTTTTATGTATCTGGTTACTGCAGAAAATAAATTCAATCCACCTCCTACTTTTTAAAAGGAATGGAAAAATGTTCTTTCAATTCAAGCCATAGCAGTCAAGCATGCAGTACTGCAATTAAATATTCAATTATTACAAAAGTATAACCATAACACTTAAACATTACAGATGTTAATATGGGATTAGAATCACTCTTCTTGTCTGTGCAAAAATATTTCCAGTCTTTGAACACGTTATTCACATGTGCAAGATATGCACAAAGATAACAAGAAGCTATGTAATTCATAAATAACTGACATAAAGGAAAATTCCAACAGAGATTATGTCAGTAATGAATAACTAGAAGTTCATCCCTCTTTAATAACTAACCCTACCTAACAACTCTACAGCTCAAATAAATTACATTTACTGCATACTGAATGCTGCAATAAAATAAAATGCTGTAACAAAAACACAAGCTTTCATTCATTCATTCATTTCTTTATTTATTATTATTGTAGCTCTATGATTTTTTTTTCCGTTTCTTTTCCTGTTTGCTGAGGGACAAGTCACAAAAAAAGTGGAATAAGATTGTATAATGAGTATTTGCACATGTTGCGCTGCTTCTTTATAATGCCTCACTTTTTTTTCCCCCCTTAAAAATATTTTAAACCAAAATAACATTGTTGCTGATTTATGGTACTTGCCACTCAGCAATAAGTAAGAACTTCGTTTTTGTTTGTTTGTTTGTTTGTTTGTTTGTTTGTTTTTTTTAATCAGATTTATTTTATCCCCCACAGGAATTACAGAGAAAATGAAGGACACAACCAATTCTGATCTTTCTTCAGTGTCTTCTGGAGTTGACTCTGGCCAGCAGTCTCCTGTGTTACAAGAAAACGTCAAAAATAGCAGCATACGCAAACTTTGGGGAAAGTGAGTTGATTATGACCAGGGGAAATTGCAACATTACAATATGAAAATGCTACAGTTACTTGCATCTTCCTTGTTTCTGTGTGAAACCAAAGAAAAACAAGCATCTGATAGGGTATCTTTGTATTGAGGATGAAGAGGACAGGTGTGCTGTCAGATGACATTGAGCCTACTCAGTTCAAGAGAGGAGGGTTCAGGGCCACAGCTGGGCCTCGGCTAACACGGACCCCTGATTCTGGACGCTCATCCCGGTAAAGTTCCCTTCATAAACAGACATGGCCAGAGGTGTGATAGACATTGGAAGGACAATACAGATAAAGAACTGTTATTGCTCTTATGATGTTATTATCTTGTAATCATTAGTGCACACACACCTTTCTCTAAGTGGACGACGGAGCAGGTGTGTGGTTGGCTGGAGGACATTGGTTTGGGGCAGTATGTCAGTTTGGCACGTCAGTGGGTGGACAGTGGACAAACCCTCCTCTCTGCCACTCCGCAGGAGCTTGAGAAGGTTTATTTTTATTTGTATCATTTTATATTTTTATGTAGCTGTCTATGTTGGTCTGTCACTATGAATTATATTAGTAAGAATGAAATCTGCATGAAATCTTTTTTTTTTTTTTTTTTAAATCAACCACAAAAATATACTGTTGTACATGAAAGTCTTACTGAAACAGTACAGTTCCCATGACACTTATGCACTGTTTTCAACAGGAGATTTGTATTAAACATCCTCTGCACAGAAAAAAGCTGCAATTGGCTCTCAGAGCTTTTAGTAACAAGACGATGGAGAAATCTTCAGAACTGGATCACATCTGGGTTACACGTATGTACTAATAGTAATAAAATTTGCTAGATTTGAAGGAAACTGCTTGCCATGCAAAACAATAAAAATAAATAAAGGGATAGTTCACCCTTACATGAAAATTATGTCATTAATTACTCACCCTCATGTCATTCCAAACCCTTAAGACCTTCATTCATCTTTGGAACACAAATTAAGATATTTTTGATGAAATACGAGAGCTCTCTGACCCTCCATAGACAGCAACACAACTGAAATGTTCCCAGGTCCAGAAAAGTAGCAAGGACATCAGTAAATTAGTCCATGTGACATCAGGGGTTCAACTGTTATTTTACGAAGCTACGAAAATACTTTTTGTGTGAAAAGAAAACAAAAATAATGACTTTATTCAACAATTCTTTTCCTCGTCATCCTGTCTGCTGTGGTGTGCCACCATTGTGGAAAGAGTATCACAACGCATGCGTTTGCTTCTGCTTCATGTAAACGACATGTGCATGCTGACGCATGTGCGCGTTAACGTAAGCAGCAGCGCCATGTGCATGCGTTGTTTACATGAAGTGAAAACAAGCGCATACATCATGATACTGTCACCACAATGGCAGTGCACCACAGAATATAGATATACTGTAGATGACTTCAAGGGCAAATGCTTTAAGAAAATCAATTGGTTAATATTCTTTTAAAATGCAGTTTAAAATCTTTTAAACACATTTAAAATTATTTATTTATATTTATTTATTTTTTTAATTGATTACGTTTTTCCATAGGTAAACATTCATTTATGCCATTTCATGTGTTTTCTGTATAACAGTGTTGAAATAAATGCATGTGTTCTGCCAGTGTGTTTCCACTACCCTAATTTTCATCTGTAGGTTGGCTTGACGACATCGGTTTACCACAGTACAAAGATCAGTTCTATGAAAGCAAGGTTGATGGCCGCCTGCTACAGTACCTAACAGTGGTAAGACCAAAACTTCCCTCTATCCCTGTGTTAAAAATGCCATGTAGCCTAACAATATTTTTCAAATTCACATATTTTAACCCTTTAGAACTGATGTTCTTTTCTCACAGAATGATCTCTTGTTCTTGAAAGTCACCAGTCAACTCCATCATCTGAGCATTAAATGTGCCATCCATGTCCTCCATGTTAATAAGTTTAACCCAAACTGCTTGAGACGCAGACCAGGGGATGAAGTAAGAAAAATTGCAGATTAAAATTTCACCATTTCAACTTTTTATATAGAATACTCACATCTGTACAAAGGATAAAACTTGGAACACCGAAATACTAATATATATATATATATATATATATATATATATATATATATATATATATATATATATATATATATATATATTAGTTTTTATTTATTTTAGTATTTTTTTTGCAGAATAAGACATCTCCCTCTGAGGTGGTGCAGTGGTCTAACCATCGTGTGATGGAGTGGTTGAGGTCGGTGGATTTGGCTGAATATGCTCCAAACCTTAGAGGCAGCGGCGTTCATGGAGGCCTAATTGTGAGTCAGCTTTCACTGGTCATTAAAGTACTTCTGGTAATGATGTTTAAATATTCCCATACATTAAAGATACTATATAGGATTGTCCAATCCAGCAAGTAAAATCAGTTCTAATATACTGCAGTCTCTACGTTGAGGGTAACCACCTGCTCATAGACATTTATTGGTTAAAAAGTGTCTGTTCTTCCTCGTTAGTTGTGGTTTGGTTGTTAGTTGTGGCTTCACAGACATCCCGGCACCATGTCCAGTTACTGGGTGAGGGTCTGTTGGATTATTTGTTAAATGTAATGTCTGATTTGTCCAGCTGTTACAACTAGGAGGGAAAGAGGATAAGGAGGACGGTATAAACACAGCTATTTTATTAAACAAAATGAAAAAAAAGATAATCAAAATGTGGAGAATACAAGAGAATCCACACAGCAGTGCAATCAATACAAGACAAAGAACTAAACTGAAAGAGGGTAAGACATACTAGAACAGATAAGGGGTAAAACAAGAAACAGGTGTGAGAAATCAGATAGCTCAATGGGTCACTGTGGTGACAAATGAAAAGCTGGAATACAGGAAACAAGAACAAGGTTATACAAATTAAAAGTCCAAGAAACACTAACAGTACATTCCCATCCTGGTAAACATTGTAAACAAAAAACACACCTGGGTGGTAGGAGGGGGTGATGATGATGATGATGATGATGATGAGTCCATGGTGATGCCACAGAGTTGCCGTGAGAAGAGAAGAGGCCACGAAAAAGCTGGCCGTGGAAGGGGCCACAGACTTGGTGGTGATGCCGGCTAGAAACAGTGGGATGACTGACAGAGGTGGAGTCGGGAGAGGTGGAGACCTAGACAGAGCCACAGAGATGAAGATCCAGGGCCACACTGCTGGTCTGGAAAGTTAAGGCAGAGACACAGGCTCACTAGACTAAAATGGAGCCATAAACTGAAAAAGGGAGTTGTTGTTGTTGTTGTTATTGTTATTGTTGTTATTTCAATTGTTCATTGAGTCTGCCATGAAAGAAGGAAATAAGTGCACTGTTGAGATAGTGGGTCTGGTGGCCAAGGTCCAAGAAATTTCTGGTGTGGTTCTCGAGAGAGTGATCTTTTTGGGTGAGAAGGGAAGAGATGGACGGCTGCTAGATCCATTGTATTGTATTCATTGTATATGTCATGACACGTGAGGCAAATAGGGCGAGGAGGCAGGAATTTTATTAAAACGCAACATAAAAGATAATAGAGATAATAGCAGGAGAAACCATGTGGCAGTAAATAATACTAGACAAATAACTGAACTGAAAGAGGACAAGATAAGCTAGAAATGATGAGGGGTAAAACAAGTTGCAGGTGAGGGAAATGATATGATAAGTGCTTATAATAGCAATGCTGTTTCAAGCATCCTTATGTGAGATATTGAGATATATATATTTTTTTTTATTCATTTGCTTTTTTTTTATTTTGCACTTAGTGCTGAACTGTAACTCAGTTGATGCTGTCTTTTACAAATTATAATACTGAGAAATGTTTTAAGCACTTGTGAAACAATGCTTTAGTTTGTTTCAAAAATAATGCCATGGATAGTTTTTAATCAATGAACTCCTAATTGAATCCAATCAATTTTTGCTATAAGCACCCTTGACTTTAAAACACTCCAGGTTTAAGGTACACTTGTGCACAGTTTTTAAGGTAGTTTTTGTTGCTACAGTTTTTCTGAAGACAGAAGGCAGAAGTTTGTGAAGCTGTCAACATCATTTACAACACCTAGGAATGTGTGTTGTTGTTTTTTTTTTTTTGTTTTTTTTTGATCAGTCGTCTATGTATTTGAACTATTTAACCAATCTTTTGACATCTGCCCTTGTTTTGACCTCACAGGAAATATCACTCCACCAAATGTGACCCTGGACCACAAAACCAGTCTTAAATAGCACGGGTATATTTGTAGCAATAGCCAAACATACATTGTATGGGTCAAACTTATCGTTTTTTTTTTTTTTTTTTTATGCCAAAAGTCATTAGGATATCAAGTAAAGATCATGTTCCATGAAAATATTTTGTAAATTTCCTACCATAAATATATCAAAACTTATTTTTTTGATTAGTAATATGCATTGCTAAGAACTTCATTTGGACAACTTTAAAGGCGATTTTCTCAGTATTTAGATTTTTTTGCACCCTCAGATTTCAGATTTTCAAATAGTTGTATCTAGGCCAAATATTGTCCTATCCTTACAAACCATACATCAATGGAAAGCTTATTTATTAAATATAAATCTGTATTTATACTAGGGCTGTCAGTTTAACGCGTTAACTTAATTAGTTATAAAAATAACGCGATTAAAATATTTTAACGCAGTTAACGCACTGGCCCTGCCCCCAAACCTCTACATCATCTTACATTTCATACAGTTGACTGCTGACAAATATGATGCAGAGCAACAACTCCATAAATGCAGTTATACCCTAAAATTCAAGATACTGGTGCAAAAATGCCCCTGTATCTGTTTTTGTCTCATATTTATATAATACGATAAACGATATCATAGGAGCAGCGAGAACAGTATCACAAGAGCTGTTTGTCCCGAATATCACGAGTTTAAATGTGATTTTATACAACAGTTCAGTAAATAAGAAGTTGATATTGTTTTATATTTTAAAAGCATGTATTATGTGTTTTTGCTCAATTTTGCAGAGAACATAATTACCTATAAAAAGCCAGCCATAGCAGAATTGTGCGTTTCCGAGAAACACAGCGGTGTTTAGTTTCTGAATGAATCCGCGTTTTGAACGAATCATGTGAACCAATGATTCAAAGGCCCATTCATAAAGAGAGTCGTTTGCTTCATTCCTGAATGAATAATCCGTTTGAAGAAATCGAATGAATAAATGAGTGACTCATAAAGACATTTACCTGCGCCACCTTCTGGCAGGTTTCTTATTTTTGAGTATCATTTAATTAAATAATATTAATATTAACAACAACAACAACAACAACAAATAATAATAATAATAATAATAATAATAATAATAATAATAATAATAGTAATAATAATAATAACATTAAAGGGATAGTTCACCCAAAAACTACCTGTTGTAGCCTAAATCTTTGTGTAATAATTTTTTTTTTTTTTTTTTTGAGTCCAATAAGTATTTCTAAAGCTACAATTTGTAATGTCTACTTGATACTTTCTCATTTAACACAAAACTAGCTGTAAAAATGTTTTGTGGGTATTTTCACACTGAAATTTATTTTGCGATTAATTAGATTAATTAATCGAAACATCATATAATTAATTAGATTAAAAATTTAATCGACTGACAGCCCTAATTTATACTGAATGTATAAATCTCAATTTCAAAAAATTGACCCTTATGACTGATTTTGTGGTCCAGGGTCACAAATGTGTGCAACTCCAAATACACAATATTACTCATAGGTAGGGAGCATTTTTGATTGGCTAATTTTCTGCTGAAAGGCTGCTCCTTGACTCCTTTTTGATATTTACAAAAAGGCTGATATAGTGTGTTTAGGATGGTTATTTCATTGTCACATTGTAATAAAATTTTACGTATGGTATTTTATCCATTTTAAGTTGTATCTGTTTTAAGTTAATCAACTTAAACTGATTTTACTTTATCTGTAACATTACAGTAAATAACATGACTATTTGGGGTGAACTATCCCTTTAAGTTGTTTGTATTTCCTTATCAGATCCTGGAGCCTCGCTTTCAGTCTGAGACCTTGGCCATGCTGCTCAACATCCCTCCTCAGAAAACCCTCCTCAGACGCCACCTCGCCACTAACTTTAACACACTGGTGGGGCCTCAGGCCCAGCAGGAGAAACAGGAGTTTGCCAATGCCAGTGGGCATGCACCACTTACCACCACTGCCAAAGTCAGGGTATGATATTCCAAACAAAATAATCTATTTTATGCTACATATAAGTTGCAAGTATCATTTTTGTCATGTTGTATTTTTATTCATTTCTCTGTCTTAGCCAAAGAAGCTTGGTTTTACTCATTTCCGACAACTAAGAAAGCTCAGAATGGATGAATCAGCGGATTATATCTGCCCCATGGATACAGGGACCCCACCAGCCCTGAGTGGGACACCAAAGCGGCCTTATGGAAGCTTCAGGGGCATCAGCCCCATCCTGGCCAGAGACTCAGACAGACCAGAGCAGGTTGGGTCTAAGAACTGATTCATTGCTTCTTCAATTCAGCCATTCTTAGCCAAACAATGCAGTGCTTACTGCCAGTAACACCATAAACTGCTGGCACTGCAGTAACTCCACCCTGCTGCCTGAAGAACTTCAAAATTAACACCATCAATCAGGAGAAGCCCAGAACTGATTCTTCAGTGCTTCATCTGGAAATGCTGGATATGACTGACCATAGGCTCTAAAGACATTGGAAATTATTATTATTATTATTATTATTATTATTATTATTATTATTATTATTGTTGTTGTTGTTGTTGTTGTTGTTGTCTGTCTTTAGGTAGTTCCAATGCTGAAATGTCACCTTGACAAGTTGATTTGAGTTTCTTGATTTTATTACTTTTAATGAATAATTTATACCTATCCCTGGCAGAAAAAAAAGTTTTGAAATGACCAATAAACGGTTTCTTTTCTTTCTCTTTCATGTTATTAACAGACCCTTTGAAAACACTGTAGTAAAACATGTATGTCGTATTGACACAGGACCAAATGAGTAATGCAATATTAACATTCTAGTTACTAAATTAACAAGTAATGTCTCTGTTACTTATATAACACTTACTCTCTGAATAGGGAACAAGATGTTGTGTCACAGGGTGATGCTATGGGAAAACCCCCCAGATGTGGAGTTTGTCTAAAGCCTGTATAGAAACTAGGGCTGGCTCAGTACCACTTTTTCATGTCCGATACTGCAATGTTTAGTATCTGCTGATACCAATCTGATACCAGTTTTGTCTTGATCAGTTTACAATATCTAAACATTACTTCATTGTAAATAAAGACACATAGACACACATCTACATACACATTCAGAAGACTTGGAATACAGTGCAGTAAACCTTTTATAGTGCTTTTATAATGTTTGTTATTTTCTGAACTTGACAGTAACAGTCATAGGTAACGTAATGTCGGATTTAGATCGATCCCATCTGAATTGTACCCGCCAAAAAAGGTTAATGTTGGACCAGTAACGATACTCGATATTGGATCAATGCATCCCTAACAGAAACGCCCCAATTCATTGGCTGAGAGAGCTGACACCAACCCTTAAAGCACTGTCACCAGCAATTTATAATGGAACATCTCATTCCCTTTTCAGTGATTTTTCATTGACACTTCTGTAGATTTCAAAATTACAGTAGTAGGTGGCTGTGTTAATGAGTGAGTCATCTAATCATTTGGCTAACCGATTCATTCAAAAACACTGATTCATTCCGGAAACAGAACCAATTGACAATATAGAAAAACTGTAGCAACAAAACAAGCTACCTTAAAAACAAGTGTACCTTGGACCTTGAGTGTTTTAAAGGCAAGGGTGGTTACACCAAAAAATTTATTGGATAACAGAGATGTTTACTTTTACAGGTTCACACAATGCTGCATCAGCATCTACAGTAAAACTATGGGAACACTATACCACAGTGCGAAGCTAGCCCTTAACTGAACACAGACTGACACAAGATACGAACTGACTACTGTTCAAACAGATAAAACCTGGATTAGAACCAGGAGACAAATCCATATCTAAACTACTATCGATAAAAGTGTGCAGAGAGACCCAGCCTTAAATATTTTCTAAAGACCCTCCCTTATGCCACAAACTGCATGATTTTCTAAGTCATGGGATCACTGCTCTTCTCACACTGCACAACTGTGTACCCTCTACTTGCTGTTGTGTGCACTCTACACTACACAACATTACACAAACTTTGCACATTACACAACTTCTCAATAGAAAGAAATGCTGTCTGTATGCTGGTTTGCTGTGAACAAGAAAATAAGAATGAAAAAAGGAAGAATATGAAGGAGATGTTCCTTACAGAAGGCATGCATGCAGATATTTTTTGCCGTTCTTTACTCCACCCCCTGAACTTTCCCTTGCGATAATATAATTATAATATAATTATCATGCCCTCTCTCATTGACTGTAGGTCATCGCCAATGTCATTTTTAGTCAAAACACACACTGCAGGACTATGAATCGCCAACAAGTTGAGATGTTTAGCATGCTAAATATCTCACAGGCATCAGCAACATATCAGCGCTTCAATTGTCACACACATGGACAAGCACCAATTCTGGGTGTTTGTTGTCAATTTCCACAAAACTGTAGGTGATTGAAAATTGGGGCTAAAATCGTGCAGCAGGGCCGTCGCTAGGAATTCTTGGCCCTGTGCACTGAATTTGCTATGGGGCCCCCTCAAAAATATGTTCAGTGATCAGTTCAGTCACTGACACATTCAGTGTAAATTCATATCAACTCTAAGAAAGGATATTTCCGTGGCCACAGAAAATATCTTCCTATTAATGCATTAGAGCATGTAGCAAGGATCAAAATCGTAAAGGGACATTACTATGCAAGGCAGAATCAGAAACTCATGTAATTTGTGCACAAGAGTTTTATTAACTAAACGCTAACACACATAACTAATCTAAACAAACAACGAATAACATACACTCACGCATACATACAAAGTGGAGCTAAAGTGGATGAATGAAGCCATTAGAGAAAACAGAGAATGCAGTTATGGAAAAAGTCATTTAACCACCTGAATAAAACCATCAGCGCCGTTTATAACGGGGTCTATAACTTATACTAAACCTCTGTTTCGTTTAGTTAAATGTACTATACTTGCACTGCCTTGATCTTGACGAATGTCCAGAATGCAGTCTCGGATGAAAGTCTTGATGGTTTCAAGGTTTTGGACTTGCAATCACGTTCTTCCTGGTTTGAAGAATGATGAATTCCAAAGATGTTTTGACTCAATGGTGATTGGGAGTTTCTTCCCAGGTGAAAAGTGACGAAGAGTTAAGAGACATCAGCTAAGATCCAAGAATCTTTGTTTGAATGGACAGACAAGGCCGTAAGCCTGGCACAATAACTTAAGGGTCCAGAAGAGTTCTAGCTCACATCTTCCTTATCCTCTTAGGGTCTAACAGAACCGCAGACTGGTCTTTGTGGTCCAGGCTGGGGAGATCACCCACAGCTCTATGTTGGGCCGACCGGGCGCGCCCGCACCAGTTAGGCTTTCCGTGAGTCCCTCACGGAGCCATCAGAAGATAGCAGAAGAGCTTTTTGCAGAAGAAGTTTTTGCAGAAGAGAGTTTGTTTTTTTTTTTGAAGAGAAAACCGGACCTGTGTGTGAGAGCTTTATCTGGTATAGAGGTCACACCTCTGGGGAGTCACAGAGCCAATGGACTCCAGTCTCTTTGGAGGGAAGGTTTTACGACTCTTTGTCTCTGAGCATGGTAATTTGCATGGGGTTGGATTGGAAGTTCATATACAAACTATTAAAGATTCTTAGAACACTTGTATGTTGCATAGGTAGCAACATATATTATACACTCTCAATTAGATCATCCGAAGATGAATTGATAGAGATCAAACATGATATAAGTGAGGTAATATTAACTAGGGATCTGTCATAAGCATGCATATAACAGGATACAGTACAAAAGACAGTATACAAGAACAGTAACAATACACACAATGACCTGAGGATATGTGTGTTCATTCAAAGAAAGGTTTTTCAATGAATTAATTAGAGAAGAGTCCATTTTTATGTGCATTACATGTCTTTCCCATGGAAAGTGTAGTTAGAGAGCGAGCTCTCTACATGCCATTAGGTCGTAAAGCTTATCTGGCCCGGCAGAAGTCTCCTGGTTGCCATGGTAGCCAGGGGCCTGGACTTCGTTCACAGACATACAGTCGCCGAGTCTGGTGTTGGGTGAGTGGTCTGTGACTGTTTTAATCTAAATCTAATCTATTTGTTAAATCAATGATAGAACAAAAGTGTGTCTGATTGGTCCAAATGCTACATTTGTGCATATCCTTCTGCACATCTGCTTGGTGGAACTGCAAAACTGGCATGGTGTAACAGCACAGTTGCAAATAGGACTTTCCAATCAGGGCCAACATCATCCCAAAGAGTTCTGATAGCAAAGTAGGCTCCAACTTCCATGAAGTAGCTGAAAATGGTGAGAGATGGACAGCAAGCATCTCTCTAAACTGCTGGCAATTTCCATTCTTGTGACAATTTCCATTCTTTCCTCAAAAAGAAGGCAAGCCAAGAAAAATGCATTATTTTAAATCAAAAGTTTTCACAGAATGGGAAATACCAGTGAGTGCTGCTTGAGGATCAGAAGCACCCAGGCACTTCACACACTCATTATGTATCTGTAAGAAATCTGAAGAGTAATGACATGGGTGCTCCCTTATGAAGAGCCGTTGATGTGGTGCCTTGAGGGTATCAGCATCAACAGCCAATGAATTGTCATTTTTCTATGTGTCTTCAGACAGTTCTTTTCCTACAGCATCAGTTGTGGACACAGTATTGAGTGAACCTACACATATGAGAAAGGAAACCCTGATTAATGAATTAACAAGTAACAGCACTAAGTTGAATGTAGTAGATGTAGTAGGTTCACTATTAGGTAATCAGTAACAACTTATATTTTTTCAGACCTTCCAAACAACTAATAAGAAACCATTTACAGTTTCATAATTAAAGTAAAACTAATCAAGTAATGCAAGGCAAATTAAAATTTTAACCACTACTTTAACATTTAACCACTTACATAATCAATAGGCAATATGATTATATGATTTGCATAAACTGTTTAAACAAAACTAGTACATTTTATCAGTCATGTTACAGAAATAATTTACTAACTGTAATTTTAAAGAAAATGGTGGCAATAAGAATGATGGTAGCCCACTAGTAACAGTGTGGGAGTCAAACCCTCTATGTTGAAGTCCATTAGCCAGTCCTCCTTTCCCACACTCACAACTCCCTCATCCGTTGATGTTGCGGGCTCACACCCTTGGTAAAACTCACAATGGAGCTCCACTTCTGGGGTGAGGGTCAGCTCTGTCCTCTTCTTCTCAGGCTCTGGCTGATGCATCATGGTGGGCAGTAGCTCTTCATTAGCGAGGGGCTCATATGAGTTCTCCACAGTCGATGGTAGCGATTCGGGCTCTGGGTCTGGACACCAGATGATGGCTTCTTTCCAGTCTAGTCCAGCGGTGTCTGGGAGGTTCACAGAGTGATGGTAATTTACCCTGATCCAGAAAAGAGACTTCAGGGTCTCATCATCATGTGAGACAACAGAAACAAAAGTATTGTCCTATTGTCCTCTTGCATTATCAGCATACTTTTTTTCACTATGACTAGTAATTTCCTACTGCTAAATTCTGAAAAAAAAAAAAAAAAAAGAGGTGTTAATTATCGGACCAAAAACCAAAAACCTCTGTATGCAATAATACAGAACACTGTCTAACACTTGATGACTGTGCTGTCAATTCTTCGTCATCAGTTTGGACCTTAGGTGTGCTATAGTAATCTTTCCTTTGAAAGTCATGTTTCAGTACTTGAGCGAGCTCTTATTGCATTATAGTCTTTCATGTCTGTTGCAATCTGAAAACTCTGGCCATTTGATAATACCTAGAATATCAAAATCAACTGCGGGTGGAAGATCCTTTTTCTATTTAGCGCTCAAACTCTGAAACAATCTACCTAGCATTGTTCGGGAGACAGACACACTCTGTCAGTTTAAATCTAGATTAAAAACCCATCTCTTTAACCTGCCAAACACATAATACACTATCACATTTCTATAATTCAGATCCGTTAATGGATTGTTAGGCTGCATTAATTAGGTCAACCAGAACCGGGAACACTTCCTATAACACCTGATGTACTTGTTAGATCATAAGAAGAATGGCATCTATGCTAATATTAGTACAATATAAATATTAATACAATCCAGATGGTGGATCAGCACCTAGAGACAACCTCTACAGCCCTGAATGTCAGCAGAGGCCATGTCAACTAGATGAGCCCTAGAGACAGATCCCCAGCAAAGACCTCATCACTTAGACAGCCATCAGCACAAGACCCCGGGAACAAGCCGAGTCCTCTGCTCAATCTGACTTGCGTTGCAGCCTGGAATTAAACATACCATGCTGGTTTCATCTGGCCAGAGGAGAACTGGCCCCCCGACTGAGCCTAGTTTCACTCAAGGTTTTTTTTTTTTTTTTCTCCTGTCACCAGTGGAGTTTTGGTTCCTTGCCACTGTCGCCTTTGGCTTGCTTAGTTGGGGACATAATTTCTGACAATATTGTTGACTTAATTGCACAGACACTATTTGAAGAGAACTGAACTGAGCTGGATGATGACATCACTGAATCAACAATGAACTGACTTCAACTGAAAAATTTACTCTTTACTACTGTCCTCTTGCATTATCAGCACATTTTTTTTTCTTTTTAACACTGTAAAGCTGCTTTGACACGGTCTGTACTGTATACGGTGCATCTGGAAAGTATTCACAGCGCTTCACTTTTTCCACATTTTGTTATGTTACAGCCTTATTCCAAAATGGATTGAATTCATTATTTTCCTCCAAATTCTACAAACAATGCCCCATAATGACAACGTGAAAGAAGTTTATTTGAAATCTTTGCAAATTTATTAAAAAGAAAGAAAAAAAAATCACATGTACATAAGTATTCACAGCCTTTTCTATGACACTCAAAATTGAGCTCAGGTGCATCCTGTTCATCCTTAAGAGGTTTCTACAACTTTATTGGAGTCCACCTGTGGTAAATTCAGTTGATTGGACATGATTTGGAAAGGCACACACCTGTCTATATTCAGGTACATCTAAAAAAATTTGAATATCTTGAAAAAGTTCATTATTTCTTGTACCTTATTTCAAAAAGTGAAACTTTCATATATTCTAGATTCGTTACATGTAAAGTAAAACATTTCAAAAGTTTTTTTTTGTTTGTTTTAATTTTGATGATTAGAGCTTACACCTCATGAAAGTCAAAAATCTAGTATCTCAAAATATTAGAATATTTCCTAAGATCAATTAAAAAAAAAAAAAAGGATTTGCAAAACAGAAAAGTACAAGCTCTTTAAAGTATGTTCATTTATGCACTCAATACTTGGCAAATTACAGCAAATTACTTGCTCCTAGCACAAACTCCAGCATCAGTGAGGTGTGGCATGGAAGTGATCAGCCTGTGGCACTGCTGAGGCACTATTGAGCCTTCAGCTCATCTGTATTGTTGGATCCACTGTTTTTCATCTTTCTCTTGAAAATATCCCATAGATTCCATATGGGGTTCAGGTCAGGCATGTTGTCTGGCCAATCAAGCACAGTAATATCATGGTCAGCAAACCACTTGGAAGTGGTTTTGGCTCTATGGGCAGGTGCTAAAGTCCTGCCGGAAAAAGAAATCAGCATCTCCATAAAGCTTGTCAGCAGATGGAAGCATAAAGTGCTCCAAAATCTCCTGGTAGATGGCTGCATTGACTTTGGACTTGATAAAACACAATGGACCAACACCAGCAGACGTCACGGCACCCCAAATCATCACAGACTGTGGAAACTTCACACTGGACTTCAAGCAGCTTGGATTCTGTGTCTCTCCAGTCTTCCTCCAGACTCCAGTCCTTGATTTCAACATGAAATGCAAAATTTACTTTTATCTGAAAAGAGGACTTTGGACCCCTGAGCAACAGTCCAGTTCTTTTTCTCTTTAGCCCAGGTAAGATGCTTCTGACGTTGTTTCTGTTTGAGAAGTGGCTTGGTAGCCCTTTTCCAGAAGACATCTGAGCGTGGTGACTCTTGATGCACTGACTCCAGCTTCAGTCCACTCCTTGTGAAGCTCTCCCAAGTGTTCAAATCGGGTTTTCTTGACAGTATTCTCAAGCTTGCGGTCATCCCTGTTGCTTGTGCACCTTTTCCTACACAGTTTCTTCCTTCCAGTCAACTTTTCATTTAATATGCTTTGATACAGCACTCTGTGAAAAGCCACCCCTTTCAGTAATGACCTTCTGTGACTTACCCTCTTTGTGGAGGGTGTCAATGATTGTCTTCTGGACCACTGCCAAGTCAGCAGTCTTCCCCATTATTGTGGTTTCAAAGAACAAGAGATACCCGTAATTTATACTGTAGAGATGGTCATTTAATGAAACTCAAATGTAATTATTCTAATATTTTGAGATACTGGATTTTTGACTTTCATGAGCTGTAAGCTCTAATCATCAAAATAAAAATAATAAATAAATAAAAAAAAAACTTTTGAATTGTTTTACTTTACATGTAATGAATCTAGAATATATGAAAGTTTCAATTTTGTACAAAAAATTATGAACTTTTTCACAATATTCTAAAGTTTTGAGATGAACCTGTAAGGTTCCACAGTTAACAGTGCATGTCAGAGCACAAACCAAACCATGAAGTCCAAGGAATTGTCTGTAGACCTCCGAGACAGGATTTCATCGAGGCACAGATCTGGGGAGGGGTACAGAAAAATTTCTGCAACATTGAAGGTCCCAATGAGCACAGTGGCCTCCATCATCCGTAAATGGAAGTCTTAGTCAGGGAGGTGACCAAGAACCTGATGGTCACTCTGAAAGAGCTCCAGCGTTTCTCTGTGGAGAGAGGAGAAACTTCCAGAAGAACAACCATCTCTGCAGCACTCCACCAATCAGGCCTATGTGGTAGAGTGGCCAGACAGAAGCCACTCCTCAGAAAAAGGCACATGACAGCCCGCCTGGGGTTTGCCAAAAGGCACCTGAATGACTCTCAGACCATGAGAAACAAAATTCTCTGGTCTGATGAAACAAAGATTTAACTCTTTGGCCTGAATGCCAAGTATCTTGTCTGGAGGAAACCAGGCATCGCTTATCACCTGGCCAATACCACCCCTACGGTGAAGCATGGTGGTGGCAGCATCATGCTTTGGGGATGTTTTTCAGCGGCAGGAACTGGGAGACTAGTCAGGATCGAGGGAAAGATAAATGCAGCAATGTACAGAGACATCCTTGATGAGAACTTGCTCCAGAGTGCTCTGGACCTCAGACTGGGGTGATAGATAATCTTTCAACAAGACAACGACCCTAAGCACACAGACAACTCTGTGAATGTCCTTGAGTGGCCCAGCCAGAGCCCAGACTTGAACCTGGTTGAACATCTCTGGAGAGATCTGAAAATGACTGTGCACCGACGCTTCCCCATCCAACCTCAGCTTGAGAGGTACTGCAAAGAAGAATGGGAGAAACTGGCCAAAAATAGGTGTGCCAAACTTCTAAGTGAAGTGACGTGTGGCCAAGTATGGTGACCCATACTTGGAATTTTAACCCATCCAAGTGCACACACACACACACACACTGTGAACACCCGGAGCAGTGGGCAGCCAATGTTGCGGCGCCCAGGGAGCAGTTGGGGGTTCGGTGCCTTGCTCAAGAGTCTCACCTCAGTCATGGTACTGAAGGTGGAGAGAGCGCTGGTTATTCACTCCACCCACTGACAATTCCTGCCAGACCTGAGAATCAAACCAGCAACCTTTGGGTTACAAGGAGTGCAGACACTAGTCAGTTACATGGGTTACAAGGAGTGGACTCTCTATCCATTAGGCCACGACTGCCCTCCCTTGTAGCATCATACTCAAAAAGACTTGAGACCGTAATTGGTGCCAAAGGTACTTCAACAAAGGCTCATTCGTCAATTAGCAACCTGAAGAGTGCAGACACTAGTCAGGATTTAAAAAAATAAATAAATAAATAAAACAGTTTCCTTTTGTTACAATTTTGTTTCCTGCAACAAAACTCTCTCAGCTTCAAAGGAGCATCTAACCTTGAAAGGCATACCCCACAGATCATTTATTATATCATTTTGAAAATGCCTATTTTGAGTGGAAGCAAAAGGATCAATGACGTGATGCCTAAATTTTCTGTCCGATTGCATTTTTTCAGTTAAAAATTGGTTTAAATGCATAAGATACCATATATATGAATTACCTCTCTCATGTATGTACTCAGTTTAACTTTTCAAAAAACATTAGTTATTTGAAATTTTTCTGGTATTTAAAGTGTCAAAATATCATGTGGTGTGACCGTCCTTCCATAACTTCTGTTTTGGAAACATCTTTGAGATTACCTTAAATTTATTCAGATTAATTTTTTTTGTACTATTTGGCATGATTTCTGTTATGTTTGTGGGTTCAAAAGAACGACGCAGACAACCATTTACTGCGGAGCATTATTTACTGGAACATGCTGCTCGCTTTCACTCGCTGTTACCTAGCCCCCTAGCGCCAACTAGCGCTCCACATACGAACTGAGTACCGTAATACATGGTATAGATTTACATACCCAATACATTACATTCCCTCCCCCATAGACTTTAACCCCTTAACAATGCAAACATTGTGCAACAATGTGAGTACAGCTGTGTCTCACGTAAAAACTTTGAACACACATGAGTAAGAACTTCACATGATAAAACTAAAATTGCCTTTTTAGCACCACTAATCAGTCCATAGCTTCAGATCTAATCTGTTAGGTGCTTTCCTCCGGCGTAGTGGATACCTCCTTTCAGGACTTGGAACTGTCCCGGTATCCACTGGAACATGAGGCTGGGTAACACTGGCATTGCCATCTTCACACACATTAGGAGCAAAATCATCAGCCATGATACTGTCCATAGCTGCTGTTCTGTCCTGTATATTAGATGACAGCAAATGGTCCACATGTACCTTCACACTACGTTCTCCGATTTGAACTTGATATGTGAGAGGTCCAAGCTTGAACAAAACCACTCCTGGAACCCAGGCACAATTTGAGTGTCGACTGTTCCGCACAATCACTTTCTGGCCAACCTCAAATGATCTGAGTTTTCTAGAAGGTGTGTCATGAGCTCTTTTTTGCTGCTCTTGGTGTTTGACAACCACAGCAGATGTATCCGGCTTTAGCAGTGTGAGACGAATTCGAGGCTGTCTTTTCAAGAACAGTTCAGCAGGTGTACGTCCTGTTACTGTATGGGGAGTGTTTCGGTAGGTTAACAAGAAACGCGCTAGGCGCATATGAGGTGCTACTGACTGCGCTCTCAACCTTTCCCAAGCCTTTTTGAAGATCTGTACCACCCGCTTGGCTTGACCATTTGTGGCTGGATGATACGGAGGAGACAGAACATGACGCACACCGTTTTTCCGTAGGAACTCCTCAAACTCCCTGGAAGTGAATGGTGGGCCATTGTCAGACACCAACTCTTTTGGGAATCCATAAGAAGCCCAGAGATGGCGCAAAATGTTTATGGTCTTCTCTGCATTGGTCAGGTGAGTGGGAAAGATTTCCACCCATTTTGAGTGGGCATCCACAATCAGTAGAAAGTGCTGTTTGTCAATCTCGGCATAATCTATGTGAATGCGCTCCCAGGGTGTTGCCGCCCAGGGCCAAGGATGGAGGGGAGCGCTAGGTGGTTGATTTCGCCCCAGCTCGCATGGTGTGCATTTACTTACTAGATTCTGGATGTCTTTGTCGAGCCCCGGCCACCAGAGATATCCTCTTGCCAATGCTTTCATTCTTACTATACCGGGGTGACCCTCATGCAGCTCCGACAACAGCCTTTCCCTATACTTCGGAGGAATGATCACTCTCGAACCCCACAGGATACAGCCCTGATCTGTTGAGAGCTGGTCTTTCCTGACATGGAAGGGTTTCAAGTGTTCGTCAGTGACATGACTGGGCCAACCAGACAAAGTTAGATCCAACACTTTTGAAAGCAAAGGATTTCTCCTTGTTTCAGTGGCAATGTCCTTTGCACAGACTGGCAATTCGTCTAGGTGTGAAACCTGAAACACAGTCTCCTCTTCCCCCCCTGTAGAGGTTGAGTCACATGGTAATCTGGACAACGCATCCGCGTTAGCATGATCAGAAGAACGTCTGTACTCGATGTCATAATCATAGGCCAACAAGGTCAATGCCCAACGTTGCATGCAGAGAGCAGCAAGTGTAGGAATGGCAGACTTGGGACCTAGGATAGCAAGCAAAGGTTTATGATCAGTTAGGAGATGGAACTTGGGTCCATACAGATACTTGTGAAACTTTTTCACTCCAAAGACTATGCTGAGGGCCTCTTTTTCGATCTGTGCATAGTTTTTCTCACTTGCAGTGAGAGTCCTTGATGCAAACGCAATGGGGTGTTCCTCCCCTGTAGGTAGCACATGTGAGATAACTGCTCCTACGCCATAGGGAGAAGCATCACAGGCAAGCCTAAGTGGTTTTTTTGGATCATAGTGGGCTAACCACTTACTTGACAACAGTTGCTGTTTACAAGTGTCAAAAGCTTTGGCACACTGTGGAGACCATTGCCACTTTACATTGGTCTGCAACAGTCTGTGAAGTGGGTGCAACAAAGTGGAAAGATTTTGCACAAACTTTCCGTAGTAGTTCAGAAGACCCAGAAAAGATCGTAGTTCTGAGATATTAGTAGGAGCAGGAGCCTTCACAATTGCTTCCACCTTGCTCTATGTTGGATGCAACCCTTTCTCATCGATCTTGAATCCCAAGTATTCCACAGATTTACAGAGGAATTCACATTTTGATTTCTTCACTTTTACTCCATGTTGCTGAAGTCGTGACAGCACTTTTTCCAGTACTATCAGATGTTCCTCAGAAGATGGAGCAGAAACCAGAATATCGTCCATAAAACACACTACATGTTGAAGGCCCTGAAGGATCTGGTCCATTGTGTGTTGGAAAATTGCAGGTGCTGTAGAAATTCCATAAGCAAGGCGATGGTACCTAAACAGTGTGTTTATGGTAAGGTACTGCTTGGATTCAGCATCCAACTCCAGCTGTTGATATGCAAAAGACAGATCAATCTTACTAAAGACTTTTCCCCCTGCCAAAGTGGCAAAAAGATCATCCACATTCAGTAGTGGATATTCCTCTGCGAGAATGCATTTGTTCACTGTGACTTTATAATCGCCACACAGCCTGACTGTCTTGTCCTTCTTTGGCACAACTACTATGGGCGCCGCCCAATCGCTCCTTCCAACCTGCGAGATGATTCCATTCCTTTCCAGGCGATCAAGCTCCTTTTCTACTGCTTCTTTAAGGGCATATGGAACAGGCCTCGGTTTGTGAAAGATAGGGCGAGATCCTTCTTGCACCCTCACTTTAGCTTTAAAGTCGGTGATTTTGCCATACCCATCTCCAAAGAGTTCTCTGTGTTTTTCAAGGACCTCAGAGAGTGAAGTGACACTCACCGGCGACACATTTCTCAAGCTGAAAATCTCCTTCCAGTTTAAAGAAATTTTCTGGAGCCAGTTACGTCCAAGCAATGGAGGTTTGTCTCCTTTGACCACAACCAATGGAAGTGACCACTGTTGTCCCTCATAGGTGACTAGAACCTTGAGCTCACCCAACACAGGGATTTTGTCCCCAGTGTATGAGACCAAATGAATGGAGGTTGGATGCAACCTACAGTCTTTCAATTTGTCATTATAAATATACTCTGGGATCAAAGACAAAGAGGCTCCAGTGTCTATCTGCATGCTAACCATTTTGCCATTTATCCGAAGATCAATGTAAATGCCATCTGCCTTGTCTTGAGCAGAGTAAACAGTGAATAACTCAAACAGTTCATCCACTGAACACTGTGTCTCTGATGTGTCGCTTGACACATACTGGGCTTTTGCTGAACGCTGAGTTTTGTGACTCTTGCATGCACGCTGTAAGTGTCCGATTTTTCCACAGTTGTGGCATTTTTCATTTCGGTAACGGCATTCTGTGGGATGGTGGTTGCTTCCACCACAACGGTAACAGCTGCTTTTATACTTGTTAGAAGGTTGCTGCTGGGCCCCTTTTTTAGTATTAAATTGAGAACTTCCACGTCCTCTGTATTTCTCTTTAGCTCCAAAAGCATTCTGCACCTTATGCACACTTGTGTCCTTTATGGTTGTCTGAGCACCCAGTTCCTTAGTGTCCTTGTGTGCTAATTCTAATGCGAGCGCAATATCACAGGCTTTCTTAAAAGTAAGATCCTTTTCTGACAATAACCTTCTGTGATAAACTTCTCCTGCAAGTCCACAGACAAATTTGTCCCTCAGTGCATCATCCAGAAATGTTCCAAATTCACATGAACTTGCCAAACGTTTCAAAGCCAGAATGTAGTCAGATATAGTTTCTCCGGAACTTTGGTTGCGTTGGTAAAATCTGAAGCGTTCTGCAATCAGAATGGGCTTGGGCTTAAAATGATCAGAAAGGGTCTGAGTCATTTGCTGGTATGTTAAGTCAATTATTTTAACTGGCTCAACTAGACTTTTCAAGAGGTCATATTCCACAGGTCCTAAAACACTAAGGAACACATCTGCTTTTTTTCCACTGTCAATTTCATTTGCTGCAATCCAATGCTCAAATCTCTCCAAATAGGTGTCAAAATCCTCTTTAGTACTGTCAAACTCAGGCACCCGTCCTATTGTGGCCATTTTCCTTTTCCTTGGTTTCTTTGTAATTGATTTCCTCTTTTTTTTCCTTTTTTATTTATTTGTATTTTTTTATTTTTTATTTTTTTACTGAATGTCACAGATCAGCTATTTACCATCATGGCTGCTGTCGTTCTCATTCTGGCCTGACGGTGTCACCGTACTCCCACGAGCTCAGCATGTGACTGTGACTGCCTCCTTACACATTTGTTTGACTCGCGATTAGTCCTCTTTCTTCTTTTACCTGCAATTTTCTTTCAAGTTTTTCTTGGTTTTTCCAAACGTTGAGGATTCCAAAACCTCCTCGTCGCCACTGTTATGTTTGTGGGTTCAAAAGAACGACGCAGACAACCATTTACTGCGGAGCATTATTTACTGGAACATGCTGCTCGCTTTCACTCGCTGTTACCTAGCCCCCTAGCGCCAACTAGCGCTCCACATACGAACTGAGTACCGTAATACATGGTATAGTTTTACATACCCATTAAATTACAATTTCCAAAGTGTTTTGTAATCCTGTACAAAATTGCAAAGCGTTTGTATTTATATTTCCATCATAATATACAAACAAACATTGTCCGATGATATCTATTTTATGAAATATCATGGCGTGTGACCATCAAGAAACTACCACTTTCGGACTTTCATGTTGAAAACCATTCAAAGATAGGACGTTGCATCATATATCAATTTGCCAAGGACCCATGTAAGCATCGAGCAGATTTGTAACTCTCATTCAAATGTGGAAGAAAAAAAAAAAATATGAATATTAAACAATGAATATTAAGTTATTTATACAAGTATTTATTTTTATTATAATTTTCACAGTGACCTTTTGTGGGAAGCTAGCTTGTTTTGTTTAGGTGACCAATTCTGTGCCTGTAAATTTTGAATGAACTTGAAAATATCATTGGGTGCGATCAAATATCATGTGGTGCGAACACTGCAGAGTGTTTTCCATTATAGATTTATGTCCCAGATTGGCAGTTTTTGTGTTTTTATATTCAATCGATGGTTTAAACACATAAAATACTTTATTTTATTATCATTTGGATATCAATAGATCAACAGATTATTATCAATAGATTTTTATGCAATTTGAGTCATTTTTTTTAATATTTCAGATGGTTTATGTTTAATCTTTGTACAATATGAGAAAAAAATAAATAAATACAAAATTATAGCATGTAATTTTAGTTTGGTAATTATGCATTTATTAGTAATTAATTAATTATTTATTTATTTATTAATAAATATTTTAATCTATTTTACCAGATGCCACTTCCAAGCAAAGTAAAAAAAAATGATCGCCATAGGCAGCATGTTAATTCTGACTCTGCAGTCAAGCACAAACTCCAGATGTCATTTTCTACTGTTAGAAAGATGTTCATGATGTCATCTCAGAACCTGAGCCAGCAACCTCCCGGTACTCTAAATTGACCCTTCGCAAAGACCCAACCCCCTTAGTTACTGTTGCTATGTCCGACAAACCATGACACTTTTATGCCACACATCATGTTCTCACTCAGTGAAAAATACATTGCTGAGCAAAGAGGAAACTGACAAGGCGCCGACAGGCAAGACAGAGCAGGTTATTTTTGGTATTTTGTCATTTTTTAAGAAATTCAAACAATAAATGGCTCTATGATGTGTTGTGACAGATCGCTGTAGCGCCTCAGTTTAAGCGGCACATGATCCCATCATCTTTTCCTCTTTACTAGTTATAGTATGAAATAAACACGAAAGAACATCAAAAGGTATCTTGTTTCAACCGCAGAAAAACATAAGTACACACCATTTTTCAAGTTCAAGTCCACCTAAGTTAATGTACTCTCCTGTCTGGTTTGTTTATAAGAAAAACTGTCAGATTTGGCATTATGATTGGTCAAATCGCCTGTCAATCAAACTCCCGGCGAAGGGTCAATTGAGCAGCCAAGTTTGGGCAAAGTTCAGAAATAACTGAGGCTAAAGAAATGCCTGCAGTTAATGTCATGTGCTGCACTTTTCACACGTCCCTTTAAATTGATTTTTATTGATATAAGGTCTTTGTGTCATTTGGAGTGAACACTCATCATGTGGTGTGACCAATAATAGCAATAACTGTATTAAATAATAAAAATAAAATTAAATATTTTATTTTAAAAATAAAAATATCTAATTTCTGTGGCTGAAATATGAATCATTGATACAGTATGCTTAAGTGAATGGTATTTTTAAAACATCTTTTATCAGTTTTATGCAATTTGCAGGAAAAATAAGTCTGTTAACTACATTTAAGAAGGCAACTCTGAAATTATAGAACAAAAATATGAGATCATTATTTATAAAAACTCAAAAGAAATGCAAATACTTTGTTTCTAAACACTTTAATTACTGAGAACTTCTAAAAAATTTTAAGCATGGAAATGAATTAATTTTAATATAAACTATGGTTGCACCACATTACATTTTTAAGACTACGGCCAATTCATCTAGATGAAAAAAAAAAAAACACTAAAGTAACTTAATTTAACATTTTAATATGAATTTATGTGTACACAGCATTCTTAATGTTTGAACAGTTTCAATAGATATTGCTATTTTATTATTATATTTTAAAATTTGCCTGTCAAAAATCCGTCAATGACTCAACATCACGCTATTTTCATGCATGTCTCTTTAAATGCAAATGAGCTGCTGCTCCCCGCCCCCTTTTCCAGAATAGGGCTGTGCCTTTACAGCTGGTAACTGAGATACTCTGCCAAAAACCATCTGTTTGGGTTTGATTATTATGTCTATAGGTCTGAAATTATGCGTTATATAGCCATATCAATTTAAACTTCTGATATACCGAAGCATGTGCACAGAATGTGGCTGTCACAAACGGCATGTGAGTACTAAACTAACACACATAAGTTACAAAAACACAGTTATTTATGTCTGTGAAGTCAAACAGCTGGGAAAGAAATCACATATTTATATCAGATCTGATTTATATTAGATCAGACCTATACTGCTGTCTATAATGTTTGACCCAAAAAATAACAGCAGAAAACCACTCACTGCTCTGGACTGAATAACGTCTATAGCTTCAATAAGAAGATATGTCTTACTTGAATGCTGCTTTTAAAAGCTCTAGCGTGAAGATAAACATGGTGGATTATGTGCGACTCACTCAGGGAGGTGTTTCGGGTAATACAGCATTGTCTGTCAACAGTCGTGGGTGGGGCTTGTAAAATGTGACATCATATTTTACTGACTCTGTGATCTGCTTGCTCTGAGACACTGCTTATTATTTACGGGGATTAAAAAAAAAAGAGCAGGTGGATTTTTATCATTATAGGGTGGTTGTGTACACACACTGCCAACACACATTTATGTTCAAACAACATGTAAAAGTGAATTTTGCATAATAGATGCACTTGAATGACACAAGTTTTTTCTTGTATACCACATTTGACTAGTTTAGGTGCACACTTTCTAGTTAGTGGTATATTCTTCATTGTTAACATTTATTTCTTTTGAGTTTAAGTTACCTGTGTGAGAAAAGGGTAGTTTGGGCTCTGTTTGGGATGATGTGCTGTGTCTCGGGATTCAGTTTCTATAAAGGACCAGCTGGCATCAGTGACCGTTATTTGAATTCTGAGGTTACTCCATGCTGGGTGGAGTTTGTTATTATTTTTGCATTTGATATTTAAATTTATTTTCAATTTGTATTTCTTTGTGTTGTGATTACTCTTTTCATAATGAGTTAACTGATCAATTTTAACTGTTAGATACTGTGTTTTGTGTTTGTGTCTGTAATGGACTAGCCTAGTCCTTTTTTGTATATATGTTTCCCTCGTGTCTCATTTGGGGTGTTATGTTTGTTAAAGTCCACGTGAACCGGAAGTTGATGCCAACTTTATTTCAGTATGGTGATATATTTCCTACTGAAACAGAATACTGAGTAGAGGGTGGGGTTTTATTTTTGCGCTTCAGGTCCCTAGAGCACTTCCATATAAGCTGCCTTCAGCGCATTCTGGGATTTACCTGGCGTGATCGTGTGCCTCACACTGAAATACTTAAAAAGACCAACTGTAGAAGTATTGAGGCCATGATCACCCAACGCCAGCTGCAATGGTTGGGGCACGTGATAAGGATGCCCCCATGTCGACTACCCCACAGAGTGCTATACGGCCAGCTACATCATGGTCGACGTTCAGCTGGGAGGCCCAAAGAAGCGATATAAGGATCAGATGAAGAACGCCTTGAAGAAGTGTAAGATCAGACCCGAGGACCCGGAGGATGTTGCTGTTGACCGTACCATCTGGCAAAAGCTGTGTAGAGATGGGGTTCATACGCTGGAGATGAAGAGGACAACCAGAAGACAGCAGAAGCGAGCCAGTAGAAATACAGCCATGGCTGCCACCAATGCCATTACTACTACCATTACATACATATGCCCCACCTGCAATAGAGTTTGTGGGTCCAGGATAGGACTGTTTAGCCATCAAAGATCTCACCGTTAAGGGCATGGACGTCATCATCGGACTTCGATGGACAACTGAGAGAGTGTGTGTGTGTATGTGCGTTCTTGTTTAATTTTTGACATTGTGGGCACCGGTCTGCGGTTTTCTGTAAAGCAGTGGTTCTCAACTCCAGTCCTCGGGACCCACTGCTCTGCATATTTTGTATGTCTCCCTTATTTAACGCACCTGATTCAGATCATCAGCTCATTAGGAGAACGATCCATGAACTGAACTGAATTTGTCAGATAAGAGACACATACAAAATGTGCAGAGCAGTGGGTCCCGAGAACTGGAGTTGAGAACCACTGCTGTAAGGGGTAGGTTTAAGGGTAGGACTGGGTTAGGGCAGAGGTTTTCAAACCTATCCTGGAGGCCTCTCTGCTCTGCACATTTTGTATTTCTCCCTTATTAGACACACCCAAATCAGGTCTTGCAGTCTCTATTAATGAGCTGATGATTTGAATCAGGTGTGTTAGATGAGGGAGACATGCAAAATGTGCAGGGCAGGGGGGCCTCCTGAACAGGTTTGAAAACCCCTGGGTTAGGGGATAGAAAATAGTCTTTGGTCAGTATGAAAACAATAGAAGTCTATGGAAAGTCCCCACAATTCACAGAAACGTAACGTGTGTGTGTGTGTGTGTGTGTGTGTGTAACCGGGTGAAAGTTGACATATTAAAGGGTTAGTTCACCCCAAAATGAAAATTATGTCATTAATAATTACTTAATTACTCACCCTCATGTCGTTCCAAACCCGTAAGACCTTCGTTCATCTTCGGAACACAAATTAAGATATTTTTGATTAAATTGGAGAGCTATTTGTCCCTCCATAGACAGCAATGCAACTGAAATGTTCCCAGGTCCAGAAATGTACTAAATACATCAATAAAACAGTCCATGTGACATCAGTGGCTCAGCTTCAGTTTTGCGATGCTACGAAAATACTTTTTTTTTGCTCAAAGAAAACAAAAATAACAATTTATTCAACAATTCTTCTACCCCGAGTTACGTCTTCCGCCATTTTGGAGAGTACCCAAGAACGTATTTGATGTAATCAGCGTTATTTACATTCGGGGGGAAAGCGCGCATGAACGTATAATATTCCTAATAAGCATTGTTTATGCTTAGGGGAAAGTATGCGTATGTATTGTGATACTCTCTAAAATGGCGGTAGACGTAACTTGGGGGAGAAGAATGGTTGAGTAAATTATGTTTTTTTTTTTCTTTGCGCAAAAAAAAAAAATACTCTCGTAGCATTGCAAAACTGAAGTTGAGCCACTGATGTCACATGGACTGTTTTAGCAATGTATTTACTACGTTTCTGGATCTGGGAACATTTCAGTTGCATTGCTGTCTATGGAGGGACAAATAGCTCTCCGATTTAATCAAAAATATCTTAATTTGTGTTCCGAAGATGAACGAAGGTCTTAAGGGTTTGGAACGACATGAGGGTGAGTAATTAATGATATAATTTTCATTTTGGGGTGAACTAACCCTTTAATGTTTTTCTCATCCCTTGGTGAAATGTTACGCTGGCCCTTTAAGAAACTTGACTGCGTGATTGATTGGAAGTCTAGCAAGAGCAATTGCTCAACGCGGTTTGGATGGTGCGCATGCGCTGGAGAATCGTGGCCATTAATGTCCATGAATTTGTAAAACACTGAGAAATATAAACTTACAGTGATTTGTGAACTTTTTCTCATTGTATTGGTGATCCGGATGGCCTTGTATTGTGTTGATTGAAGTCAGTTTACGTCGGGATGTGTCTGCGAGGGTAAGTCAAATCAACGCAATTCTTTCTCAAAGAAGTGTTGAGATATTATCAATTTCAGCAAAGTATTGAAAGCAGTTTTTGTGTTTATTCTATGTGAACTAGTGTTATTAAAATGCAGTATTATTTAATCAAGAAGTGTTCCGTAGGCCAGCTGTGTTTCTAGGGCGATCCGCGAGCGTGAAGCATCAGAATTGTTAACGTGTTTATTGCTCGTGCATTTGTGTGTTCAATTGAAAGGAACAGAATGACAGTGTTGCTCAAATGTGCTCCAAATGTGTAGGACAAGTTTTGCATTTTGTTTCTTTTACTGTCTACAAAGGACAATATGCTGTGTAAACGTGTGCATTTGACAGAGTGATTAATTGGAGTAAGTTTGAAGTTGTATCAGTGATCATCCAGTGAGTGTTAAATTCTGTAACAATGTTTGAAATGCATTAATGATACTCAAAGATGTAACTTCTGATTCGTTTTCATGTAACTTGAGCAGCCTTATTTGGTCTTTTGTGCTGACAAATGTTTTACTGATGTGTGTATTTGTTTTCCAGAAAGAGGGGCTGCTACTGTTGTCTGTTACTTAGTTCTATGATTTGGCATTGACTTGTGAATGAGGATAAAAGGGGACAGACTCATTATGATGAGAAAATCCAACTTTACTCTTTTCCAACAATTGTACAAGCTTTTTCTACACTTTTCTACTCATTTTTTAGCCTGGAAAAAAAAAAAAATCCCCCATTTAAATTCTTTATCCTGTGTCCGATGTTGTCACTAACTCACTTCCCGGGCTACAGAGATCTTTGGTACCAGGAGTGGGGTTTCCATTTGTAATTTTGGGGTGACAGTCAGGTAGAGTAGGAGGAACATAGACAACAGTAATGGTGAAGAAGGGTCGAGTACTGGTGCCAAAGAGGTCAGTGCCATTCAAGGTAGAGACATCATATGAACGTGGATCAGAATGACGATGTGCCGACTGCTCGGGCTGGAGCCGAGCCAGTGCATGAGCTGCATGTCATGACGATGAAGGTAATCCATTGGCACAACTGCAATCACAAATATTGGAGCGACCCTTGCTAATATGAGTAATGTTGCCACTAGGTCATATGTTTGTATTCCAAGGGAGTGTCAAATTGTGCCCTTCAGTGGGGATCATGTTAAAGATGGTCAGTCTGTTGATGAGTTCACTGATGAGGTTGAATGTGTGATTTAGGTAAGGGGTTTGAACTCTGATAACCAAGTACTTTCCCATTTAAGAGGTTCAGCCTTAGATGAAGTAAAGCTGCATATGGGGGGAGAGACCAAACGACCCAGTGATCTGTTTTCATATTTGCCCGGGGCCTACACTACACTAGACTAGAGGGCTGCATTGGGATTGGGATCCTGCAAATTTTCAAATAGACGTTATCTTTATTAACAAACTGAATATTTGATGTCCAAACAAGTACGTTTTCACCTAAAGAACTCTTAAAACTGCATTCTGTGACACAAAACAGTATTACTTTTGCATTAGTATTTGCACCCTTCTCGTGGGAATTTAATAATTTTGACTGAGCCTGAGTTAAATCTATTTTTTGGCTCGTTTTATCTGTAAAAGAAAAAAGTGCCTAATAATTTTGCACACCTGAATGTACCTTCATGGACAATGATATAGCACTTATAAATGATTACAATTATTAAATACAAAATTAATAGTAGTTATTTAGATTGATGTGGTTTGGAATTGGTAAAATGTGCTTGAGGAAAAAAAAAAAAGATCACAGAATATAAATGTGCCTACTAATTATGCACACAGTTTGTGTGTGTGTATATTTATATTTATATATATTTTTTTCTTTTTTCTTGTGTGTTCTTTGCCCTTGAAAATCAACATTCTATAATATATTCATTAATATACAATGAAACCTGCATTGTGCAGCCTTGTGTTGAATTCAGGCCCTGCCACATGGCTATGATGAAATGCTGCCTCCATCTGGAGGGAAAATTTACATTTCTCTAAAAAATCAAGCTGAATAGTGTCAGGCTAGGAAATCGGAATTTTGTACTAATCTTACTAAACCAAAATAAGCTCTTCAAAAAGAACAACATTAAAAATAATAGTAAAGCTTTATTATTTGGTGATCTGTCTAGTCAAAATTTTCAGGTGAAATCACTAGCCATTTAAGAGGGCCTGAATTCAGTACAAGGCTGCTAAAATAACAATGGACCAAAATGGACAAAAGAAAACTAAACTAAAGTGCATATGAAGTAGCAGTCAGTGTCTGGTGTGGCAACCAGCTGCACTGAATACAGTTCATCTCATCCAAACCCACTTGGTTGTTTTGACCCAGCCGTTGGTTAAATGTTAAACCCAACCTACTGGGTAGTTTTCAACTGGGTAGTTACTCAACTGTTGCTTAATAATTAGGCTACTATATGGCTGGTTTAAAATGAACCCAAAATAGGTTGTAAATATAAAAACCAAACACATTAATTACTAGAGGCATCAGCAATAATCAAAAGGTGAACATTTATTAAAAAAAAAAAAATCATTCAACTTATTAATAAATATTCATTTATTGAGCATATTAATACATGTTAATTTCCAACCTTTTTTTGGTTCAAGCAGGAAATATAGTAATTTAAGCAATAGTTGAGTTAAATAAAACTACCCAGATGGTTGGGTTAAACGTTTAACCCAACCGCTGAGTCAAAACAGCCTAATCTGGGTTAGAAAAGGATTTCTATATTTGATCTATTCAATAGCCTACGAAGCGATCCGAGTTCCACACAAAAATGTAGCGCAATATATAACAAAAACATCGCGGGATATTGTCGTGGAATATGTCGGCTTTTGTGATTGCCCATACCTGCAGACAGTGGAAAAGGCTCTCTATCGGTGCGCATCCTACTCCTCACAGCACAGATTGTGAAATCAGACTGCTTCAGGTAAATTATCTGGGATAAACCGTACATTTTACCGAAAATCTAAACAGAAAATTTTCCCAAAAATTTTTACAGATGCGATAACAGAAAGTTTGATATGGGTAAAGCTGTGTTAATGTCAGTACCGCCGCTCCCTATACGCAGAGTACGCAGTTTGCGTAGGGCACCAACTCCCAGGGGGGTACCATCCCAGTTGCTCAAAATAATAATAATAAAAAAAACAAATTAAAAAAAAAAAAAAAAAACGTGATGCGCCCGCGACCGCTCGCACCTCATGTTTGCGGCTGAATGAATGCAAATGATCATAATTGATGGACAGCTATGCTCGTGAAAAGACATCAGCAATCCGGCGCCAAGAAGAAGAAAAAAAAAAAAAAAAAAGATGATGAAAACAAAGCCCGTGCGTCACTTTCAGGAAAGCTACATTCATAATCCTGTGAAACGTTTTTGGGTGTTGAGATTAATAACGTGTTTTAATGTCGGTAATTCACCACCACCAAAGCATCTAATATTTTCTCCGAGTTTCCATGTTCACTTACGAAAGTTAGCCATGGTTTTAACACGAATAAAAAAAAAAAAAAAAAAAAATCATGGTTCTTGTAGCCATGGTAACCGCAAATTAACCATGGTTTTGTTACTTCAAATACTAATTTACAAAGAAGTATTAAGATAATATTTCTGTGGTTATAAAAACAAACCAGCAACAGCCTTTTAAATGACTAAAATAATATACATTATATAAAAACAATGAGGCAACCCTGCTGAAAAAAACAACAAAAATAGACCCATAACAGAAAATTGTAATACCATCACAAATAAATCACAAATACCATTACAAAAATTACAAACCATCAACTTTTAACCATTAAAACCTTTAAAAAAAATGGTTTTCTGTAGTGTGTTTTGGGCCATATTCCATTAGGATTTATTGGTTTCAACAAGCCACCAATAGAAGATGACCAATTACCAGTAGAGACCCACAGTGTCCATTATGTTTCCATTAAAACCAATACAAGTCCCATTATAACCAGTAAAACCATTACAAATTTTGTGATGGTCTTTTTTTTTTCCCCCAACATTACATGTTATTACAAATACCTGCAAAGGGAGCCAAAGGCCTGATAATTGCTGCTGTTACACTTACAGGACGATCATATCCTTGTTTAATAGGCTATTGACCAAACATTTAATTCAAATATCCACTTAATCTTTAATTTTTGGCCACCTTTTTGCTATAGATGACACAGCCTCTATAATTTCTTCAACAAAAAAACATGTGGACATCACAACCCTTACAAAAATTAACCATGGTTTTCGTAGTAAAACTGCTTAATTTTCTTTTGCGTCATTTCTGAATGCTTGAGACTATGAAATCAATCAGACAACTGAATTAATAAAATAATAGCCATAGGTAACTGTCTAGAGCTACAATTGTAATTTGTAAATAATACAGTTTAATTACAATTAATTTATTTACTTTTATATTTTATTAAAGTTCTATTTTGACCCTTATAGTAGGTGTATTTTATTTATTTATTTATTTATTTATTTATTTTTCCCCTTAATATTTGAGAGAGTGGGCACAACAATACAATCCTGCTTAGGGCACCCATTTGGCCAGCAGACGCTCTGGTTAATGTACCTGAAATGAGACCGATAAACAGATTGAGAAATGCACACTGTAATCCATAAATACAAGATATACACAAAATACATAAACAATAATGGTGACACGTGCTGGTCAGAATTGTAAATTCAATGAATACGCAGGATAAGCACAGGGCTCTACAGTGCGAAAACTGTGTGCAACTGTGAAAAGTATTTATGAGCAACCAGTGTGAGTGGCCTAATCAGGACTGGTCAGACGGGGGTTCTAGAGGGAGCATCCTCAGTTGAAATTAATAATTGCATGTAACGCTTTGACCCAGATAACTCTCGTTAATTCCATAAATTGAAAAAGCTTGAAGGCGAAGAGTTGGCATTCCACGCGTTAAATGGCTGGTACATGGCAACGCGCTCCTCTCATACGTGAGAGATGAACTCTTTCTTGGTGTTACAAATAAAAGCAAAGACAAAATAATAACACAAAGGCAGAGCAAACTTATCATCTATAGTAGTTCTCATTGCACAGTCACATAGTCCTTCTACGTCATCACCAGATAGCACACATTATGAGCGAAGTGATCAGTCTCTTAAAAGGCACACCACACAATAATGTGATGCATGCAAATACATAGTTTTGGCCATTACAAGCGTATTGACGAATCAGATGAAGAGTGTCAAAGGTTTCTATTTACAATGCGTTTTTGCAGCAATGAGCAATGTAGCCAATCACAGACATATCTGTTGATTTCTTTAATGATTTCTTGAAGAACTACATTGATTATAACGGACTTTTTTGTGAGATTGCAATGAACTGAGATGAGTGACAGATATATTTAAAGACATTTGTCAGGTTTATGTCCTTAAAACACTCCCTTGCTAATTCCAAAATGTAATTTTTTAGATCGATATTATCAGAGGACTGAGCCATTGATAGTAATGCAGTTTTTAATTAAAACAGTTATGAGAGATTGATTGTTTATTTGAATTACCTGAGTCTGTGCATCTCTCAAAAGTATTCACAGCAGCATCTGTACTAATAGCAAAACTGTTAAGTTCATCTGCTCCAGCAGTGCCCTTATTATCTTGCTAGTGAGAAATGTCATGTAGCTTGCTAAACTATTTTAATGATGAAATCTTCATAGTAGCGCTAACGGCACGTTTGTGTGTGTGTGAGAGTGTGGGTCTGTGCTGTATGTTGGAAGGGAGAGAATGCAGGAGAAAGAGTATGTGCTTTGCGTAAATAAAATGTAATTTTGTGACGAAAATATGGAAATCATTTGTCATTTTTATCATATTGTTTACTTTATTTGCCTGGTGTCATTGTGGGTTTTGGTTATTTTGCTGTTGTAAGTTGTAAGAACCTTTAAAATAACTGAAATCATATGGCAAAGTGATATGGAGCTTTAATGCAGTCAAGACCTGCCAGGAACTACTGTAGCCATGCGTTTCACTGAAAATAACTGCTTACATTAGAACGCCAATCAGATTCAAGCATTCCTGAATGCCCTCTGAAATGCTTTCGAGATGGATTTAGGGCCTGTTTACACCTGGTCACTTCATGCATTTTCTCTGATTGGATAGCTATCCAATCGTGAAAAGACCAGGTGTAAATGCCGTCTGAAACGCTTTCGAGATGGATTTAAATCTGATTGCTTCAATCACTTCAGGAGGTGGTCTGGGACACATTCCAGATGAAACTGGACAAGTATAAATGCATCTGGTTGCTGAAACCACATATGTAAATTTTACTCCTCCCAAAATGTTTAAATAATACAAGTGTGAGAGCATGTTTTAGGCTATATGACAGGTCATAGCCAGATATGACAGCGCTAATGCAACGCACATCACCGCAGATGAGTTGCTGAGTATCTCTTCAGCAAGCTGACGTGCAAACTACCACAAATGAAAAAGTCGCAGACGCTCAACACACAATCATCTTCATTAAAAGTGCTGATGCCGCTCTCTCTCCTGTTGTGGTCTTTGATCTTGAAATTAGCTGATGATAAATAAAATGCAGCACATATCTTTTGCTTTTGTTGACGTGAATTTGCATATAGTTCGAGAATTGAAGGTGGGATTTATATCCATTTTGCAGAGACACATTTTTGTCGCCAAGTGTAAATGGAACTGTTTTAACAAATCAGATAGATATTCGACCAGAGAAAACCCATGAAGTGACCAGGTGTAAACAAGCCCTTAAATGACCATTCACAGCTAGAACCGCTTACAACTGGAATTGCTGACAGTTAAGTGCTGCTTGAAAAAAAAAAACAAGCTCACGGTAGGAAACATGTCGGGATCAAGGAGTTTGTACACTAACCATGTCAGAGATAACACACTCTTTGTTTGTTCTTCTTTGTTTTTGCCAGTAACTGTTTTGCAATCAGGTTCTCCTCTTAACGTTATATGTTGTTTTGCAATAATGTTATAATGTTTTGCAATAAAGTCATCAGCTGTTGGGTTGCTTGAATGCCCTTTATGAGCTTTTCCTCAACACTAGAAAATCTGTTGCTCAGCTCACTCAGCAAAGGTGGGAGACTTTGCACTTTGCAAGATTATGGAGGACCAAATCTGCAGAAATTAAAAATAACTGCATAAATAAATATATAGATAAATAAATAATGGGAAAATAAACTATAAATGATTTGATAAAACAAATATAATTAATTTGTAATAAAATTTAATCCTGCATTTTTTACATGTATTTTTTTTTATTCTTTATAACTTTTTAAATCATTTCATTTTTTTAAATTATTTTTATATTTTATTCATTAATTTATTTGTTTTTAAATGCATATATGCATTTTTTTTATTTTTTATTTATTTATTCCCACATGTATGTATTTTCAGGTTTATAAGGGGTCAGTTTGGATTTGCCATGCCCATATGCAGACATGAATTAATTAATTAATTACTCATGCAAAAGGTGCAGTTATGAGAACATATTTTCTTTACATATTTGTTTTTAGTCATTTTGGTGCAGAACAGGCTAGAGCATGATTGCAGTCTGCTTGGATTCTGGCCAGAGAGAAGGCCTTTTACAGAGTCAAAGACTGTTAAATCTGCATCTTAGCAGCCATTGGTGAGACGATCAATGACAAGAGGTTCAGAAGCATGTCATATCACCTGTTAAAAGGTGTTCCCTACTAATTTGTTTATCAGCACAATAGAATTTTTTTAGAATGGGGGCTTGGAAACAGAGTCTCATTTACAAAATGCATGCGCAAGAAGTGATACAGGGAATGACGTAAGACTACAACTCCTCCGCCTGAAATTCCCCATGCCCTGTATCTTGCTCTCTCATTGGCTATGGGTCGTTGCTGATGTCATTTCCAGTCAAAACATATTTCACCCCGCAAGACTTGTCTTTGACAATTCACACTATGCAATTGTCAGTTCATATGAATAAGCACCAAATTAGGCTTTTGTCTGAGAGCTACAAAAAAAAAAAATAAATAAATAAATAAACTGTTGGCAAGTTAAAATCAGTCCCAAAATTGTGTTTTACCATGTCCAGTAGTAGTTGTATAACTATTGTTTTATCATTCACCCACTGCAACTAAAAACACTGGCTTGTGTTGTGACAAAGTACATGAAAGAATGAATTAAGATGATGTTGGCTTCTTTGTTTATTGTTTATGTTAGGGTTAGCAGCATAAAGTGGCTTAATTCAACAATTTCATTCAAAGCTGTGGATCTGATG
Organism: Spinibarbus caldwelli; assembly: GCA_039654775.1. Taxonomy (NCBI): domain Eukaryota; kingdom Metazoa; phylum Chordata; class Actinopteri; order Cypriniformes; family Cyprinidae; genus Spinibarbus; species Spinibarbus caldwelli. Next base: position 21,771,978 of record CM077239.1, on the reverse strand, counting down.
TCAATATGAGGTAGATCCTGTATGTGGCATTACAAAGTTTTGGCAAATAAATGCAGTTCTGTTACAGTATTGGATTAATTTCTGAAGAATAATTAGCAGTTAAATACAAAAATCAAAAATTTCCAACTGCAATTGTGACAACCAACATTTTTTTTTTTTCCCCCCAGATAAGAATCCCAGTGGTACTTTATATTAAAGTTAGTCAGTTTGTGTTAAATTAACTGTATATTTGTTCCTGGATTATGTTCAAACGCTTTTTATTATTAGAATATTCACTAAAGTACAAAGTATAACAAAGTGAACACAGAAGAGCATCACTAAAGACAGATCCTGTGTTTTATTAATAATCTGTCAAGAGGTGGTGCTGTTGTCCATATGAAGGCCAGCCAGTCTGGTGAGAAACGTTAGATGACAAACTGAGCAGTAAACTTTCATGTCTGTCACAGCAAAATATATTATTTCAGACAAACAAATCAAACAAATTTACTAATTTAGACATAAATAATACACAAATACTAAAGTTTATTCCTTGCCTTTTTTTTTCTTCCTTACTGCCTGCCATTTTGATCAATTAAAAACCAATGCTGTCCTTATTCTTAATGAAATTCTCAAACTTGTACTTTAACAGTAGTTACAGTAATATCTATACATTAGACATGGATCTGAGGTGTTCATTATGGTTTGGTTTTCTCAACTTGTGTGAATAAAATAAGATAACCGTGTGGTTGTGAATGCTTTGTGCCATGCACAATGCTTGCCTGAGTGAACATTTACACTCATTGTCGTCTTCTGCAGAGACGTGTGTATACATTTGGCATGCCACTCACAGTGCATTATGGGTATTCTCTAAATGCTGAGTATACATCACTTAAACACTTATTATTGCAGTGCATTATGGATTTTAATGAGTGCACTCAATAACGTCCACTATAGTTTCAGACACCACTACAAAATGGATGTCTCCTCAAATAAGTACACCATATAAGGGAATAATGTGGCGATTTTTGACAGCCTTGGAATTAACAAGCCTCAAAGAGTGAATGTGTTTGGAATCAGCTGTCAAAACTGATTATGGCCACTTTACCATCCTATAGCTCCAGAATGGCCTGGTTTCTAGTAAATAGGACTATGAAATGTCATATTTTGTTTAGGTTAAAGATATTTCTAAGCTTTGTGGACTAGTCTTGTTGAATGGTGTTTTTGACCGTAGCGCTAATAAGAGAGTATGCGCCGTCTGTTATTATTATTGTTTATTTATTATCTTGGAACATTACATTTACACATCAGTAGAATCTTTCAGATATGGTCTGCTACCAGGGTTTGAAATTAACACCCGCCAACCCGCCAAATGCGGGTAAAAATCAGCTGTGGCGGGTAACTGTCAGGATTGTCTTGTGTGTGTTGTGTTCCCCTTCCTCTTGTTTGCCCATATTTGGTTTGTTTCCTGTTCCTGTCTTTATTAGTTAATTATTGTCCAGCTGTGTTTGTTTAATTATGTAATTACGTTGTGTTTTTATAGTGTGTGCTGCCCTGTGTTTGCTGTCGAGTATTATACGTCATCTCTGTCTGTCGCGTGTATGTTTCCAGCCTGTGTTAAACTTACCTGTTTGGATGTAATTAAAGACTTTGTTTTGATTTATTCCACGTCTTCCCGTTCCTAGTTTCCGTCTCCCGAGTGTGGAATCGTGACAATAACACTGTCAAATCACTAGCCAATTTGGCTGGTTACTTTTCGGAAGTTATGTTCACTCATTAATTTCTTGGGGAAGTTAATCCAAGCCAAATCTGCACAGGTTTAGCGCAAATACTGAACTCGTGAGACATCATGACATTATCGAGTATATTGCAAAAACCGAACAAAACACACCTACAGAGTGCACACATACGCGACGTGATGAAGTCTGGTTAGACCAACTTAGTGCCGTGCGCATTTAGAGTGTGTTCTTTCACTGCATGATTCAGTCTATTAATATGCATTAAGAATGATCACATAAATCAAGATAAGGGGGTTAGAAAATGTATATATATCAATTCATATAGTTAATATCACACGAAGAGTGCCGTTTTTTTTTTATTTAAAAATCAGCATGGTTACAAATGTGATATTGATTTTATACAACAGTTCAATAAATGATAAGTTAATATAAAATAGTAGAGCATGGCGCTAGCAACGCCAAGATCATGGGTTCGATTCCCAGGGAAAGCAAGAGCTGATAAAATGTAAAAAACTGTAACTTGAATGCAATGTAAGTCGCTTTGGATAAAAGCGTCTGCTAAATGCATAAGTGTAAATGTAAATTAAATGTAAATGTTTTTGCACTATTTCGCCAACAAAAAACATTCCAAAAACAGTGCTGTTTTGCGTCTCCGAGAAACATTAAGGTGTTTTGTTCCTGAATGAATCAACCGTTTAATGGTTCAATCGCAATGACCCACTTAACAGTGACTTGCTGCCACCTACTGCCGGTTTTAATTTCACATTTAAAGTATCTTTTCATTTTTAAAATAATTTCAAATATCAGTATTCAACATTTCATGTTTAAAATATTAAAACATTATTTATGCATTTGTAACTGCAGGTTAAAGCATTCCATGTCCCTCTAAGCTGCATTAACGTGTGTAAATACATCTAAATGCCACTTCATATGCAAGTTCTGCAAAGATGAATTTTATTGATACTGATTGCATTTGTTTAGTAACAGCCTAAATGTAGTAGGCTATTATTATAATTGCCTGATTAAATGTAAGAATTTGATTCAAAAGATGTACACTTTTAGAAAAAATGGATTTATAAAGGTAAAACTGCCCATAAAGGTAAACATCCATCTAAACGTATTGGAAAATATTAATTTCTATCACTGCTGTGAACTGACCACACAGAATATGAAGAATATCAAAAACTTTAGGAGTCAGCTGTCCACGGTAGTCCTTAAGATATCAGCACAATAACACACTCAGCAAAATATTGCCTAATTATCTTTATCGATAAAATCCCAGAAAATATTGAGATATTATTTTTTGTCAATATCGCACACCCCTAGTACTGACACAGAATGATTTGCAACGGTCGCTTTGTCACGTCCAGTGTAGGCAGCTTCAAGCTGTTGGGTTATTTGGGTTATTTATTTATTTATTTTATTTTTTTTGGCTAGTAGAAGTTATGAATTTAACTGGTAACTTAAAAATTTAGTAGCCAAATTGGCTGGTGAGAGAAAAAGTTCATTTCAATCCCTGTCTGCTACAGTATTCCCACCCATCCAGCCCATAAAAAAGGTGGTCAGTCTTGTTTACAGTAGTGCGTGCTGGCTAATTTCAGTAATGTGGTTTTGTGCCCATTGCTTGGCATTTTAATGACGGTTATTTATGCCATCCTTCCACATAAGTGGCTAGAAGAAGTTGCAGCGCAAAGAGAAAGAGCTTTGTGAATGACACCACAATTTGCTGTGTGATATCTATTGTTTTAATTAGGTTAAAGCCAAAGTGACATTTATTGGTTTCAGAGTTACTTGCTAATGGATATTGGAAGTGCGGCAGAAGTACAAGTAAAATATTACAAGTAAAAACATAGCTGAAATTACATAAATAATTTGTAGATGCTTTGTTAATGAGCATATATTATTTTACTCAGAGACTGTCCATTCCCATTTAGTAATAACTCATTTAACTTTATGTATTAGGCTATTTGGTGTCAAAATGGCACTTCCATGAGTCAAAGTACTTGTTAGTGTGGGATTTGCAGCTGGTTTTGCTTTAGGACCTAGATTTTATATTGAACATCAAGTAGCAATCCAAAACTGCACCACAGACAAATATGCATCACATTAAGATCATTCATTTGTGTGCCTGAATATTTTTTGCATGTTGATAAGCCTTTATTTTTCTATTATAATTATGCATAAATTATATTAGTTTCTATTTATTAGCTGCATTTAGATTTTTTTTTTTTTCTTCCTGTCCACAGCATTGCACAGTACAGGTAAACAAAGGCTTATGACATCCATATAAACCAATGCATGAATATAAAGAGATACAATTATACTGTTTCATTGTGTTTTCTACCATGTCACTTTTTACTTATCATTTGGTGTCCACCTGCTTTGTGAACCATATTTATTTCCTTTTTGGCTGAGACAGATCTATCTCCCTCAGTGTCAGTCTGGATCTGACAGGCATGCCAAAAAGATGACTGTCTCACTCAGACATGGGTTACAGTAATAGGCAGTTCTGATGCTTCATCAAAAAGAACAGTCAAACATTTCTGTGTGTAACTCTCTTCACACTTGTGTGTCTGTCTAACCTCACATGGTGAGATGGGTGCTTTAACTTAAAAATTCCTGACTGAAGATGATGTAATGGGATATAAAGGTCCCAGTGGGATACTTTTATTCTCTTGCATCTCAAAGTTAAACGTTCAGATGTTAGGACAGTTGTCTATCCAGTGGTGTTTAGGAGCTGTGTATAACAGGATGTCAGGGTGCTAAAGCCTTATAAGCAGCAGTAATAGGGCTACTTGCCTTAGAAAGGACTGCTAATGAGAAAATAAAACTTGCAAGGTTTTTCCATTTGATATCCTGATGTCTTTACAAAAAGCATTTAGAATTTATATTAACATTTCTCGCTAAAAATAAATGGGTGACCATGACATGCACCAGCTACAAAAACACTTGAAAAATAAAAATAATGAAGTATGAACATTTCTAATTCAATAACTGTGGTGCCTTTCAGTTGAATTAGCCACACTAACCTTCATTTCTCTCGTTGACTCAGAGAGTAAACAGCCTCAGAGGAAACGGCCTCATTTTTGACCTTGCCACAGTCTTTTGAAAAGTGCAGTCCCTAAGACCTCAAACATCTTGGCAAACTTACTCACCATCTCGCTGCTAATAAATATCATAAGGTGAGAGCCCCAGCTGGAGCGGTCGGCAGGAGAAAAGCGGTTTTATCCCTTGGTCGGCCCATTCGCTCTGACAGCCTGTGGGGTCATGGAGGCTAGAGACTAACCTGCCAAGTTCCTCAGACAGGGCCTGTTAGGTGAATACACTCTGTTATTGTGACCTGTAGCACGCGTGTTTGCGCAGCTGCTGCCGCTTTTACATCCTGCCGTGCTAGGTGCTCTCATAGAAGCTCTTGGGTGGAGATACATTTTTGTTGATGTTTCAAGAGACTTCTGTGGGAATGTGGTACTATGACAGATCCAACAGAATAATATTTTACCTACAGCGAATTTGAAAGATGAAAGTACATAGTATCTGGAAGTCTATGTGGAGAATTAACAGTGACCATGGTTTTGCCATAGGATGTGTCTCTGGATCAGCGTCTTTTGATGATCCAGGAACAACATTCTTGTGAAGCAAACAGTTCTAACCCCATCTCAAATTCCAACCATAATCCGAACTTTTAACTACCCATAAAATCAGATGGATATGATGGGCTATGTTATTCAAGCTCCAACCCCAGCCCAAAGGCTGTGTTCCATCCAAAGTCAGATGTGTGTATAAAATGTTCACATTTTATATCTACAACTTCTGACATCGACGTTCTATTGCCTGATGCTCATGATGTCCTGTATAAAGAAACAAAATGACAAATGATGATGAATATTCGTAGCACCCAAACTGTGGAAGAACAATCCAAGTTGTTTCTCTAAATTGGATGTTGACTTCAAGTTGAAGTCTAGTGAATTTTAGTAGGAAGTTGTAAGTAGGAAGCATGAGCATTCTATGATTTCTATGAATTCTAGCATATGATTGATTGATTGATTGATTGATCGATTGGATTTTTTTCTGGGACAAACAAGGATGTCAATATATTAAAATCTATTGACGGAAAGCAAGTAGAATAGCACTGTATGCAACATTTCTGATGCTCTTATAAGCTAATTCTGTAAATGAGTTAAAGTAAATTTACAAAGCTAATTTTGATCAGACTAGAACTTTTTATTCTAGTCTTTGTCTTTTTGTTGCATGTAACATGAGTAACATGAGCTACAGTATAAGCCCATGTTAGGAGGTAAAAACTTTTTTAGACCTACAGCCGTACACTATTGGGAATAAAAATACTGCCATAATACTGTAACCCTTTTTTTTTTTTTTTTTTTTTTTTTATGAAGGCAGGTTTTCAGTACATCAAAATATACAGTGGAATTCTGTTGGGACTCATCTAGAATGTTTTGTAGCACATGGAATAACCGGGCAGATGAGAAAACACTCTTTGTATGTAATGGGGTGGCACAAAGGGTCATTGAAATGTAATGGTCCAGAGTTTCAAGAATTTGGACCCTGTTCAAAGCACTCACTCTCTATATCTTCTTCTTTCCCATGGGTGCTAAACGATGGATCAGGTTTATTTTGAACTCAGTCTTGTAGGATCTCACTTGTACGATATGAGTTTGATTGCACAAAGCCAGGGTCAGTGGACTAGAGAGTGATTCACTGTGTGTGACTATAGTGTTTTCACTATGATGGTAATCACAGTTGTTTCTAGGGCATATGAGCCATGTTTAAAGAAACATCCAAATGAATTAAGTCTTGTTTTGAAGTAAGTCTTGTTAAAAATAGTGGAAAATCTTAGCATGATTTAAGGAATCAGATACTTGTGTCTAGAGCACATGAGAGAGAGAGAGAGACCCAAAAACTGCCACTAGAAGTTTTAAATACCTCACCAATCAGTATGCTGTATTTTTACAACTGATAAATCACTCACAAATAATAAGAAAGCCAATAGATGAAATAGATGTCTATGCACTTTTGGTGCCCAATTCAGTATTATGTGAAATCTAATGCAGAAATATTACTGCAGGCGTTCACCTCAGATGTTTATGTGATTCATAGGTAGCCAGTTGTTGTTGTTTTTGGTTGATTAAATTTCAGGTTGTAAATGGGTATGATTAAAGGATTTGTTCAATACAAGCTGAGCAAGAGAGCAGAACTGTGACACTGAAAAAAACATCTGGCCAATATTTCAGAGGGCCTGAAAATAATCGTCAAAGTAAAACATAACTAATCGCTACATTCAAGGGAAATTAAAGGCTAAAAACCAGTCTCCGAAGAATTGGCACTTAATTACTGCATGATTAGCATAATCATGCATGCTAATGGAGACGCTAATGAATCACTCTTGTTGGGAGACAAGCCACATCTATAACTGTACTAGACTGATACATATTTAGTTGTTTCAATCAAGCTTGTATAATGCGTCTCCCATAAAGACGATTTCATCAATCACTTTAATGGTCACAAACACTTGATCTTGTATTTCCCAGACTGACACCTTATAAATGTCTTGGTTGCATTTGACAAACAGCAAATATGCCAGTTCTGTCATATGTCATACAGTGCAAGACAGAGCTGTATATTATTTAGGTTTATGAGCGACAGACTTGCAGTATTGTATCTGTTCCAGCAAGGGGCATTAATGTCCAACAATACACAATATGATTGGATAAGAACAGTTTGACCATGATATTGACTTTTTCTCTGTTTTATCTTGTCTCAAAATTTATTTTTGGCACAGCGTTGGAAGATGATCAAAGGACAAAGCATTTAGCTATCGGCATCTAGTGAATAGAGTCATTTTTTCCTACAGTTCTCGCAAAAAAAAAAAATAAATAAATAAAAATATTATATATAATGTAAATTACATATGGAATAAACACTCCAGCCTTGAAGATGTGTTTTTAAAATTGGTCAACTCTGTCAATGACTGCAAACAGCAATTTGGCAGGCCACTACACAAAAAAATAATAAATAATAATAATAAAAAAAAGTCCTTAACCAGGCAATATTACCTGTAATATGTGTTCATGAGCTCTGGACAATATCACAGATTTAAATTTTTGGTGCTGTCAGAAACAAGTAAAGGAACTAAATAAACTGACCACAGGAAAGGATCAAATTGAACGTGATCTCAGAGTTACTTCATAAATACCTTAGCCATAAAAACATTATATGTAAGTAGTAGTACTACCAATATTACTCAGTTGGCTCACATCATTGGTTCAATTTTGAATTTTCATGATGTCATCAGTGGTGCTTTTTCAAAATACATTTTCATCCATTTAACAAGTTCAGCAACTACAGTACTATTACTTATTTTCTTTCTTTTGTGGATATATTTAAAGGGTCTTTCTCAATACAACAGCATATCAGGAAATGCCAAGCCCTATTTTAAAAAAAAAAAAGTAGCCCATATGGCTTATGTGCTATACTACTTCTCCTTCTCAAATGTAAATGGATATTGTCTCTTTAAACATGCATGCATTTTATTCCAAATTTTCTGCAACTCTCAGTGCTTCTACAGACATGCTTTGAATCCTCACTTTATCTCATCAATGCTTCATTTTAGCATGTTAATGTATGATCCAGAGGTCACAGGCTACAGATTAGACAATGTGAGAAGTACTGCATTAGCCAATAACACGTCTGTCTCTCTTTTGCTGTTGTGTTGTGTGTTATTGGCAGAGCAGGCAGGCAGACAGCCTTACACTCACGTTCATTTTTGCCGATTTCAGCGTTTTCAGAGATGCATTTTGGGTATCGCCACTGAAAGAGGCATATAAATCAAAGTGGAGACTAAATAACAGAACAGACTTTTTAAAATGTATTAACATATATTTTCTTTTGACCACACAAGAATAAGTCAAGCTGGTGGAGTTACTGTATACAAGTCTGCAGCACATAGCAAAACTGTTTTAATGAATTACTGAATTAAACTATTAAATCTAAATGTAAAATTATTAGAATTATTATCTATGTATCTGTTGTTTTAATACTGATTATCAGTGCTTTACATTCACATTTGTAGAAGCTTTTATTCAGTAACGTGGAGTACATTTTTGTGTTTTCCCTATTTTGTATTCTATAAATACAAAAAAGTGTAAAGAGCTCTTTATTCAGGTTCACTTTTTACCACACCTTATTTCAATAAGTTAGCCCTCTTTGTTTTCAGGGCCTTGAGTAAAGACGGCATATTGAGCATTGTGTGTCAGGCTAAATGTGGCCCCTAATTTCCTCAGACTGGCTAAAGGGACATTTGCATTATTGATGAGGCGTTCCTGTCACCTCAAACATAGACTATTTAAGGAAGAATAATTTTATGCAAACTGTGTATTGATGGACTAATGATCAATTGGCCTCTGCAAGGATATTAATATGCAGTTGTTGCAGTGTGATGTGCATTCCAGTTATCCTTATTACATTTAAAAAAAATGGGTACTTTTATAATAGAAATTAAGGACACATTTTCAAATGAATTAAATGGCCATATCATTTGCCCTTTATATATATATAGCCCTGGCTTTTTTGTTGGTTCTCATTTTTATAACTTTTTTTTTTTTTTTTTTTTATATGCCACACAATAGCTAGGTAAACAGGTGTTTCAGTTTCACATCAGTTGCTACTGAATATAAAATATTATATTTTATGTAGTGTGACTGTAAGACTGTAGTGACCAATCTGCATCTAAGACTGGAACTATCAGTTTAAAATTTTGGTTGAGTATTGTATTTTCATAATGCTCATGTTTT